>JADRCH010000128.1:5505344-5516898 GCA_019843965.1 Rhynchomys soricoides | reverse complement strand
GAGAGGAGAAGAGAGAAGAGAGATATTCATTCTTTTAAGTTTTGTTATTCTAGAGAACCCCGACTAGTACAGATGGCCCACTCCATGAGGTGGAACCTATATCTGACAATTGGTGACTAAGGAGACTAGATAGCCCGGGGACCTAGGATAAAACCAAATACTACTTAAGCATCAACAATAACAACAACAAATGAAACAGTAGAATAGATTTTAATGACATTCTGCTGTACTCCTAGAGCAGTGCCTTGCTCAGACATCATCAGAGAAGCTTCCTTCTGCAAGAGATGGGAACAAATACAGAGACCCACAGCCAGACAACATGCAGAGTGAGAGACCTTGGAACCCTCAGCCCTAAGCAGTATATCACCATCAAATTACTCTCCTTGGGCTCAGGGAACCCCACAGACGAGGAAGCTGAAAGAGTGTGAGAGCCAGAGGGGATGGAAAACATGAATCAACACATCCGATGCACATCTGAACTCACAGAGACTGTGGCAGCATGCTCAAGGCCTACACGAGTCTGCACCATTGGGTTCCTAGAACTGAAGTAGGCTCATGTACCCATCCCTAACCCAGAAGCAATCTCCAATTGATAACCACTTGCAAATGAAAATTTAGCTTCCTCCGGGAATCTAAGTCTGGGAAGAGCTACTCTTCAGGGTAGGCTGCATGCCCAGCAGTAGATGCCAGCAGAGAACAAAACTGACTTCTTCAGAGATTCTTCATCTCATAATGTTTTCATGGCTCGCTCTTTTTAAAAAAAATCTAATTTTTATTTTGTTTAGATATATATTTTCTTCTTTCTTTTTACCCTACAGGTCTTTGTATATATATTATAGTTTCCAGTTTAGTGCTTTTATTGGATTATTTTTAAATTTAATTTTATTTATTTATATGTCAAATGTTGTCCCTCTTCCCAGTCTCCCCTCTGCAAACTCTCATCCCATCCCCCTCCCCTTTGCCTCAAGAGGGTACAGCCCCATTCACCCACCCACTCCCACCTCACCCCTCTAGCATCCCCCTTCCCTGGGGTATCAAGCCTCCACAGGACCAAGCGCCTCCCCTCTCGTTGATGCCAGTTAAGGCAATCCTCTGCTACATACGCAGCTGAAGCCATGGGTCCCTCCATTTGTACTCTTTGGTTGGTGGTTTAGTCCCTGGGAGCTCTGAGGGGTCTGGTTGGTTGATATCGTTGTTCTTCCTAAGCTCCTTCAGTCCTTCCCTAACTCTTCCATTTTGTGGGATTCTTGAGTGTGTGAATGAGTGGGTCTCTGTTTCTTAGTCTTTCTCCTGGGTTCTTTGTCTTCTGTTTGTGTTTTGTTCAATCCTAATGTGACAGGTTTTGTTTCGTCTTATTATCCCATAGAAGCCTGTTTGCTCTTTAGTGAGAGGCCATAGTTATTTCTACAGGAGTAGTTCTCAGTGGGTCCATTTTGCATTTGGCACTTTTTAAAGATGCTTTGTCAGAACATGGGGTGGGTAAAGATTACTAATGGAATGTACAGTGAGGAGGTGTCAGAGGTGCCTCAGAGCATTTGGTAACCATGAGACGCTCTTCAACAAAGTTCTCTGAATGCCAGTTGTGCTGACAGTGTGGTCTGAGAATTCTATGCAGCATCTGAGCTTCTGCTGTGATTGACCCTTGCAAGACTGGCAGAGGCAGAGTGCTAGCTTTAGAGCAGATGCAGAGAAAAACCCACTTTAACCTTTACCTGTAGTTTACTAGTCTAATGTTTGTCTTGAATTCATCAGTGCCTCCAAGAGGCCAGTTGGAGAAGAAAGAGCTTGTGGTGGAGAATTAAAGCAATAGGAACTCTGCAACAAAACAGAAAGAAGGTATCAGTGATTCAAATGAAATCCTTGTCTACTGAAGACAAATCATAGCTATAGGCTCCAATAGTGCCAATTTTACAAACCAGAGCTACATACACAGCAGAGTGTCTCTTCAGGGCCATAAAATTAGAATTCATAGAGTAAAGTCAGCCTTTGTTTGTGAATGTGACTGGAAGGTTTTTGTTTTTAATAAAAGACTATTTTTATTTTGTTATTTCTAAGTGTCTAGTCTACAAGAATACAGTGCCTATGGAGGCCAGGAGAGGGCACTGCATCCACTGCAACTGGAATTATAGGTGGTTGTGAGCTGCCATGAGGGAGCTAGATACTGAACCCAGGTTCTCTGCAAGAGCAGCAAGGGTGCTTAACTGCAGATCTACCTCTCCAGTCTCCCACCCTGTTTATTTTGATAACTTTACACCTGGCCTTGTCAGGCCCCTGGGTTTTCCATACTCTCTTAACTTGCTAGTTTTTATTTTACAAGATGCTTTTTTTCTTAAACTGCTTCTTGTAGTTTTCTCAAATTTTAATTTTTGCTATGAGAAGACAATAAAAAAATACCTTTGACTACTTGTAAATGTTGATCTTTGTCCCTTAGGCCCATGTCCTAGAAAGACAATATGAATATACTTCTTTTATAGTTAATGATCTCTTCCATGTAAATCAGGGATCTCAATCCTTTTGATATCATGACAAGATGTAGTCATCAACAAATATATTAAGTCACATTCAAAGATAAAGTGAAATGTAGAATGCCCAAGAGACACAGATTGAATATACCTGGTAAAAACCAAGGTCAAGTCATGATGAAACTCACACCTGTTTCCTCCTGTATGATCAGTACTGGATTTTTGTACATACATCGTTTCTAGTTTACATAGCAATTTAAGTCACCTCCTCTAAATTTATTGTGGTTGAAATTTTTGTCTTTACTATTCATAGATTTAAGGGGAAATCATTCTCATGTTTGGCATTTGTGGAACTTTGAAGGTATGCTGTTCATTTGACAACACTCTTGGGCTTCCGTGGGTTAGTAACTTCTATCACAGCACAGTCTATGGCATTGGAATGTTTTGCCTGACTTGGAATGTTGACTGGGAGTGTGTGTGTGATGGTTGCTACCACATTCATAGCCAAGTGCTCTCACTGAGCAACTGGCAGAAAATGAAGGTCAACTTCGGATTTAAAAACAAAAACCACCCTTGAGTAACCTCCTCTCACTGTGAATGGCAGCAATAGCAGCAATGGCTTAGTCATCATCACTACAGAGAATCTAGATTAACTATTTTCTGGTAAAATACAAAGATCTATTTGGCTGCAGATTTAGGACCCTGGGGAAAGAGTTTTCTTCACTAGAGATGTTGTTGCTAAGTAGCAGATGAGACTAACAGAAGAAGAAATGCCATTCTTCAGTTCCAGAAGAAATGTTTATCACTCACATAAGTCAGGGACGTGGGCAGGGCTTAGGTAGGTCTGCTGCTTGGGCTCTCACAGGCTATGGTCAAGCTGTGAGCGAGGGTTCCAGTCTCACCTGATGCTCACTGGGGAAATCTGCATTCAGACCCACTGAGGTTTAAGAGCACTGTTTACACTTGAGGATCTCAAGGGTCAGTGACTTTCTGTTTGTTTTTCTGTTCTGGCTGTAGACTGGAGGCCACCAGTCCCCACAAACATAATCCTCTATTGCTGGTGTGCTCTTTTACTTCATCAAGGCAGCAGAGAGGAGTAAACCCTCTTGGGCAGGATGACTCTGTGGTTTTGTCTAACTCAGTGAAGCACTGTGGTCATGCCTATGTAACCACATATACACCATCCCTTTTTTCTCCTCAGCCAGAAAGACTGGTGAATTGTGGATTTTCCGGCTAGGGGAAATGATATAGCCACAGAAGGTAGCAGCACACAGTGAGCTTTACCCAGATGATCTTTTGATATGCTCATGAGTGGAATCTCTCATGGCAGGAATCCTTCTAGACCCAGCGCTGCAGGCCAGCAACATAAGGAGGAGAGAGACAGAGAATTTCTAGAGGAATTGGGTTTGGGATAGGTGGCCACTCAGCTAATATGTCTAGCCCATAAGGACTAATGGACAAGGAGAACTTCAGTTCACCTTCACAAATTGTGCCCACTCTAAGGAGAAGAGACTCTCTAGTGTGAACTCCAGAAAGTGGGGTCTTGGTAGAGGGGTAGCATCTTGAGCCAGGTGCTCACATGGTGTGGAGGAGGCAGCAGTCAAGAGAAGGGCGTGCCTAGGCTTTGTGGTTGCATAGTGAAGGGTGTGGCTAGGTCTGTGACTGCTGACTATCCTGCTTAACTTCAGAGTTCTAAAAAGGGCCTTCAGGGCAGAGGTTCTAAGGAGCTGTGAGCAGAGCCAACAACCCAGGAGCATCTTCAGAGGGCTACTTGTCCACTTTACTGGCTATTCTGGAATATTCCTTTCTAACCATTTTTCTTTCAAAGTTCAAGAATTCCACTTTATTTTTGCCAACTTTACACCAATGGAAAAATGGACATGCCAGATCTACTTCTCATTATTTATTAATAAAGCAATATAGCAAAGAAAGGTCAACCACCTTGTGATGATTGGTTTTGCCTGACCAATAAGCTTTTCCATCTGCTTCATTTCAGCAGAATGCCTGAAATGAGGACCCATCCTCATGGGTCCCAAGCCTTGCTAGTCAGAGCATCCCATTTCCCTCTGCACCTGATAGACCTTATGCGAGTCAGGTGTGATATCTCCATCTGGAGAGCTGCAGTAGTTTTGAACTTGCCTTTGCACTCACAGGCTACAACAATGAAAATGCAAGATAGAATGAGTAATGCCAACCTTGTATGATACATGGATGGTCTTGTGCTGCCATTGAGGACGAGACCAAGATAGAAGGAGAAATAGTGGTGGCAGGGCAGAAGAGGAAGAGAGAGGAGGAAAAAAGAAAGCTGGAGCCCAGTTTTCTTGGATTCCTATACAGTTCTTCTTCCAATTTTCTGGAAGATTCTATTGTATTTTCTACTTTCATGAGTGGATACATTCCAATTTCTTTTCTGTAATCCAGATCTGGATTTCTTTCACTTATTATCAGAGGAGTCTTCCCCAGCACTTTCTGCCTGCTTCAACATATGCATCTGTAAGTGGGATAACCACAGAATTGACCACTAATGGCTGCTATGTTGAGGAGAAAGCTCTGAACACAAATAACTGTTTATTGTTATTATTGCTATTATTATTATTACTACTACTATTATTATATAAAGACCTAGAAGCTAGGACTCTAGAGAGTGTATTGCAGAGTCTGTCTTTAGTATTATGAAAGGCCCGGGGTTGAAAATCTTACATTAAACTACTGACCAGGTCTTTCCAATTTTTCAAAAAATTATCATTAATTAATCATTTTATTTATTTGCATCCCAAATGCTGCCCCCTTCCTGGTCCCTCCTCACAGAGTTCTTCCCCCCATCTCCCCTCCCCTTCACCTCTGAGAAGGTGACCCTCATATGCACCCCCAACCTGGGGCATCTAGTCTCTACAGGATTAGGCATATCCTCTCCCACTGAGGGCAGACAAGGCAGCCCTCTGCTACATACATACCAGGGGCCTCAGGCCAGCCCGTGTATACTTTTTGGTTGGTGGTTAACTCTCTGGGAGCTCCCAAAAGTCCAGGTTAGTCGACACTGTTGGTCTTCCTGAGGGGTTGCCATCCCCTTCAGCTCCTTCAAACCTTGCCTTAACTCTTCCATAGGGATCCCCGACCTCTGTCCCGTATGTCTTAGTTAAGGTTTCTTTTGTTGTGAACAGACACCATGACCAAGGCAACTCTTATAACAGACATTTAATTGGGGCTGGCTTACAGGCTTAGAGGTTCAGTCCAATATATCAAGGTGGGAAGCATGGCAGCGTCCAGGCAGGCATGTGCGGTAAGAGCTGAGAGTTCTACATCTTGTTCTGAAGGGAAATAGAAATCTGGCTTCCAGGCAGCTAGGATCTTGAGGCCCACACCCCCTGTGACACACTTCCTCCAACAAGGCCACACCTCCTAATAGTGCCGCTCCCTAGGTCAAGCATATTGAAAACACCATACCATCCTTGGCTATGAGTATGTGCAGCTGTCTCAGCTGATGGGTAGAGCCTCTCAGAGGACAGCCATTCTAGGCCCCTGTCTGCAGGCATCAATAATAGTGTCAGAGATTGGTGCCTGCCTGAGGGATGGATCCCAAGTTGGGCCAGTCACTAGCCAGCCATTCCTTCAGTTTCTGCTCCATATCTGTCCTTGCATTTCTTTTAGACAAGAGCAAAAATTTGGTGTGTGGGTGTTTCCATCCCTCCACTGGGGGTCCTGTCTGGGTACTGAAGCTGGTCTCTTCAGGTACCATATCCCCACTGTTGGGAATTTTAGCTAAGGTCACATACATTGAGTCCTGAGAGCCTCCCCATCCCAGGTCTCTGGAACTTCTTAGAGATTCTCCCCATCCCTGGCAGCTCCTTCCCTCTGCCTCCTATGACTATTTTGTTCCCCCTTCTAAGTGAGATTTAAGCATCCTCACTTGGGCCTTCCTTCTTCTTAACTTCTTTGGGTCTGTGGGGTGTATCATGGGTATTCTGTATTTTTTGACTAGTATCCACTTACCAGTGAGTACATACCATGCATGTCCTTTTGGGTCTGGAATACCTTACTCAGGATAATATGTTCTAGTTCCATCTATTTGCCTGCAAAATTCACGATCTCTTTGTTTTTAGTAGCTGAATAGTACTTCATTGTGTAAATGGACCACATTTTCTGTATCTGTTCTTTAGTTAGGGGACATCTGGGTTGCTTTCAGCTTCTGGCTATTATAAATAAGGCTGCTATGAACACAGTGGAGCATAGACCCTTGTTGTATGGTGGAGCATCTTCTGGGTACATGCCCACTAGTGATACAGCTGGGTCTTCAGGTAGGGCTATTTCCAGTTTTCTGAGGAACCACCAGATTGATTTCCAGAGCGGTTGTACCAGTTTGCAACCCCACCAGCCATGGAGGAGTGTCCCCTTTTCTCCATGTCCTCATTAGCATGTGCTGTCACTTGAGTTTTTGTTCTTAGCCATTCTGACTGGTGTGAGGTGGAATAGCAGGGTTGCTTTGATTTTAATTTCCCTGATGACTAAAGATGTTGAACATTTAAGTGCTTCTCAGCCATTTGAGATTCCTCTGTTGAGAATTCTCTGCTTAGCTATGTATCCCATTTTTAAATTGGGTTGTCTGGTGTTTTGGAGTCTAACTTCTTGAGTTCTTTATATATTTTGATTGTTAGCCCTCTGTCGGATTCAGGGTTGGTGAAGATCTTTTCCCAGTCTGTAGGCTGCTGTTTTGTCCTACTTACCGTGTCCTTTGCCTTTCAGAAGCTTCTGAATTTCAAGAGGTTCCCTTTATCAATTGTTGACCTTAGAGCCATTGGCCTTTCAACACATGCTTCCCTAGAGAACTTTGATGACCAGGTTGGATGCTACACATCCAAGCTGGAATTGTTTTATGAGGTTAGCCTGAATTACTCTGAGTGGGAGCCTGCTTGTTATCCTGGAGCTTTTGTCTTCTCTGCCTGACAAGGCTTTACTGTCTCAGAGGGAACAAAGAACATTTCCTGTCTTGTCTAGGGCACTCTTAGGGCTTCATTTCCCAGAAAAAAGTTGAACCTCATACTAACATGTTGTAGTCTTACCAGGTAATTAGAGCAGGCTCTTTCTATTCAACTCATTTTGAGAATGTTCCTCTAAGGAGAGTGAATCCTCATCTTGGGCATTTCATGGTCTTAAGGTGACTCTATTGTTCTGTTTTTGAAGCATTGGTACTCCCTGCCTGGGTGATTAGGAACCCGGTAGCATGGGGAGATGTGGCTGACTGCCTTGCTCTCTGTAGGTTTTATTCAGAAAAATCCGAGGAAGAGAATGCTGTGCTCGCAGATCGCTGAGAGATCGATCCATCAGTTATTCCCTTAGCTTCAAAATGTACAAACATTTGAAGGCTCATCACTTTGCTCTATAAAGGTGTTTCTGTAGCAGCTGCTTCTTACTGGATTTCAGAACTATGGCGGGTTTAGTTTGAAATCAGCCCTGAGAATAGACAGTTTATGTGCAAGACTGTAAAAAGTCTTTGTGATCTTTACCTTATAAACATTATGAATGTGTGTGTGTGTGTGTGTGTGTGTGTGTGTGTGTGTATGCCACATGTGTGCAGATGCCTTCAGAGGCCAGAAGTGGGGTATTGGATCCCCTGGATCTGGAGTTATAGGTAGTTGTAAGCAGCCCAACATAGCTAGGTAGCCAAACTCAGTTCCTCTGGAAGAACCTCAAGCGTTCTTGACTGCTGAGCCAACTCTCCAGCCCCACTTTGGTTATTTTTGACACCAGATCTCTCATTATCCTAGAACTCCCCACGTAGCTTAGGATGGCTGGCAGAGATCCATCTGCGTCTGCTTTCCAAGTTCTGGAATTACAAATTTATACCATCCGTGCTAGGCTTCTTAACATGGGTTCTGGGGATCCAGCTCAGGCCTCATGCTTTCATGCAAACTCTTTACTGACTGAGCCATCTCCCCCATGCTTCCACACTTGTAACCTGATGTTAGTTAGTGATCAGCAGATGACTCGTGAGTGACTTCATGACGCTTAGATGCCATCAGCTGCTAAGGAGGAAAACGCCACCTTTCATTTGGATGATCTCAGCGAGCCTGTTTTACGTTAATAATCAATGCAGAATTCCTGTCCATTCAAATGTTCAAAGTGTGACTTCATTTGGAAACAGGTTTTGCCTCTATGGTTGAGCTTATACATAGCTGAGAGGGTCCTCATTCAAACACTGATACTCTCATGAAGAAGTTAGATCTGGCTCTTTTTCCCAGCCCCATGCTCCCAGGAATAAGACTCAGACTCAAAATATATTTACAAATACCTTGGCCATACAGCTAGGCTCTCCTCTGACTAGATCATAATTTGAAATAACCTATTTATTTTAACCTGCACAGGTGCTTGCACTCAGGGCTGGTGACCTGGGCTCAGAAACCTGCATCCATTTCATCACATCTCCCTCAGTGACTCTCTTACCTGGCACTATCCCAGTATCCTTTCTGTCCCCCAGAGATCCCATCTCCTATTTCCTGCCTAAGCTATAGACCATCAATTTTATTCTAGACAGGTGCCATTCATACAGACACAGATATTCTATCTACACTCTCAGAAGAAGAGAGCCAGAGGCACATTACCACAGAGGATGGTGGAAAGAGATGGGGGTCAAAGCTTCTCCAGCTGAGGAAGAACACCTATTGGATGCTAGAGTAAGCCCAGGGCTAAGTTGCTCTCACCCTGAGCATTAAGAAGGGAGAAAACCTATCGCACCTCATTTCTGAACTGAGCAAGGGACCATTCAGTTTGTTGTACATTGATATAGCCACCCTAGGAAACTGGTACATTCTTCGAATACACACACACACACACACACACACACACACACACACACCCCTTAGAAGCCATTTTTGGAAGCATGAGGTGTTTCAGGTAAGAGTTAATAAAAACAAGAGCAGTTGAATTTGTCCAGGTGAGATCTCATGTGTAACCTCTGACTTAATATGTATATTCTTGGGCTGATATCTAATCCTGTCTTCATCAAATGGATGTGACACCAAGCTAGACACAGGAAGCAGCTTGCCTCAGATCTGCCTGTATTGAGTCTGAACTGGGGGTTCTTCCTTCCTGGGAAATAGGTTGTGTTATCTGGCACTATAACAAATACCCAGAAAAATCAACTTGTAATGAGAATACTTGCATACTGTTTGAGAGGCTGTGGCTCATGGCACCATTGCTTTCGGCTATTGACAGGGTGGAATACGTCACAATGGGGCAACACAGTACAGCACGGTTGCTTACCTCACAGTGAGATGTGAAAGAGAAGGATATAGGCCCCAATACCTCCAGCAAGGACATTCCCAATGGCTCGAAGACCTCCCACAAGGCCCCATCTCTTAAAGGTTCCACACCCTCCCAAGAGTGTCATAGACGGGGGACCAAGATTTGAAGATCTGAGCCTTGGGGAGACTATTCTCGACCATAGTAGAGGGTGAGGGTGATACCCTCAAGGATCTACCAGGATCAGGCAAGTGAGGCAAATCGGCAGGCAGGGGAGGGAGCCTGGAGAACCTGAAAGGGGCTTCACTTCAGCCAATGGCTGCGGTGTGGGTCAGAGAGCCCAGAGAGGTAGATTTTATGACTCCTCCACACACACAAGAAGCCAGAGAACTGTATTTTTATTTAAAAAATTAAATTTGTTTTTGTTATTAATTTTGAGTAAGTGTGTGTGCACTTGAGTGTAGGCGCCTATGGAGCTCAGGGGCATCTGGTCACTTGAGGCTGGAGGCCCAGGCAGTTGAGGGCCATGGGAGGTGCACCTGAGGAATGGAGCTCAGGTCCTTCACAATGACAGTTCTTGCTCTTTCTAAACCATGTTGCCTTTAAAAAGTGAAAGCAGATTTAAAAAAAAACAAAACAAAACCTTTAAAGGCCTTCCATGACCCCTTCAAACATACCCCACCCCCACCCCATTCAGAAGAAAAATGAGAAATCTTGAGTTTCCTCAGACTTTGCCCATTTCCTACCACAGGGATGGCAAGACTGTTCCGCTCAGGAGGCCTGTGGCAGCAGCTTCTTTAGCGTCTCTTTCCTCACCCACCCTTCTATTCTGAGGCACATCCAGCTGTTTGTCAGTGTATAAACTGACAACAGCTGCTCCGTGGTATTAGGGGGAGGTTGGTATTGTGGATATGAGGAGGACAGTCAGAGGCATCTGGAAGAGGTCAGAACAGAGGGGGAAGAGGTGGGCTGAGCATGGGTGCAGGCTGGATGTGGCCAGAGCTATCTGTGAGAGAGGCCAGAAGAGCAGGGATGGAGAATAGAGAAATCAGGTCGAGAGAAGCAGAAGTAGGAGCGGTGGGGGGGGGGTTGGGGAGAGGAGGGAGAGGGAAGGAGAAGGATGGAGGGAGAGGGAGAGAGAGGGAATAGCAGGGTTACAGGAGGAATGAGTATCTGGAGGGGGGGTAAGTACTGACCTGAGGGAGTTTGGGGTGGAGAAGGTAAGAGGGGCTGGGACGTTAGTATAGATCTTGAAATGTGTACCAGGCAGCTGCTGTTATATTGAGGGGTCCTGGAGGCCAGAATGAGCTTTGGATGCTAACAAACACCACAGTATCCAGGCATCTATCCCTTCTGTGAGGGCAATGACTCCTACTAGTACAGAGGAACCAAGTTTCACACGTTTCTGAGGGATGCTGGCGTCTATCTAACCATCAGAAATCCTCCTGCAATCCATGTTGGGTTCACTTCTGGATGTTTGGACTGCCTTTTAGGGTTTGGAGTTTCCTTCAGACCTGACAGAAAGGAAGGAGAGGAGGAGTGATGTCAAGACAGAGAATTATTTCACAAGCAAAGTATTTAATTGAACAAACAAGTATTCACTACCCTCTAAGTAACTGCCCATTCTAAGCACTAATAGCCCTTCACCATAGATAGGGAGGCCTCAGCTGTTCCCTATAGGTTCATGTGTTTGTACACTAGCTATACTGTTTTGAATCTTTTAGGATATGGGGTGGAGTTGCTGGACATAGGACACTAGGGGTGATCGTTGGAGGTTATACCTACCCCCAATTCTAACCTGACTGTTCTGCTTCCTATCTGCCCCTGCAGTGTGAACAGCTTCCTATCTGCTCCTG
>JADRCH010000128.1:5484091-5505334 GCA_019843965.1 Rhynchomys soricoides | reverse complement strand
TGCAGTGTGAACAGCTTCCTATCTGCCCATGCAGTGTGAATGGCTGCCTCACATAGGGGGACATGCTACAGATGCATTAGCCAAGGCCTGAGAGGTTACACATCTTGTGTAGCACTGTGCAAATAATAAGAAATGTAGGCAGAATTCAACCCAGGAAAGACAATTTCAGGGCAAGCATTCTAAGCCTCTGTTTCAATTGCCTTGGAAAAAAGCAGGAAAGGCTTTGGTTTCTGTAAAATACAGAGTTGTCCTCAAAATGGAGTAGAGAAAAGAACGCCAGAGCAACCTGATTCTGCCCAAGTTCAACCTGGAAAAGCTTGGTAAGGACCTTGTTTTTTCTGTGTCAGGTAACAGCACCCCCGGCTCCTTGAAGCCCCAGCCTGTGTGTGTGTTCTGTGATTGTTGTACACAGAGAAGATGGCTGCTAAAGCTGGAGAACACAGAAGAACGAGATATTAGTATCCCCATAAAAGATAATTAGATCCAGAAAGAAGATTTTAAAGGCTGCCTTTTAAAAAAGGGCAGACACAGCTGAATGCATTTCTAGTTCTCAAAAGCATTCTTAGTAATTGACTGGCAAAGCCAGGGAGAGGAGTGAAGATTATAGGGATGTGAGCAGTTCTGTCTGCTCCAGACAGAAGCTCCATGTGGGGACCTGCGCTGTCCTCCACCCCAGATGGTGTGATCAAAGCTGAGACTTGGGTTTAGGCTTCCATGTGGACCCTGCTGGGTTGCTGGGTGTTACTGGAATGGGTTAATAGGAGAACCGACCTTGGAGTTTTCAAATTCAAGAGTTGTGTTTGTAGTGGTGGGAAGAATGGGAGAATGGGGACTCAGCTAGGGTCTCCAGGAGTATCAGGCCTGCGTGGGGAAGGCTGCTCGGAGTCTGGCCGTCTCTGCTTCCTAGTTTTCAGTTGGGTTTTCTTGGCAGAAGTGGCATGAGAATAGTAGAAGGGTGAACGAGGACAGACGCTGGAGCGGCCTCTAGCTCAGGCCTCGGAGCTGGAAATTCTTGTCCCTCATGCCTCAAGCAACTAGGTGAAGTCTGAGATTTCCCATGTTTTCATTTGACTTTTGTATGTGAAAGAGTCATGGGATGCCCCTAAAAAGTTTCATTTTGCTCTCATTATTTTTAAAGGTGTGGTTTTAAATACAAATACGGGGCTGGATAGATGACTCAGTGTTTAAGACCTGTGTTGCTTTTGAAGGACCTGAGATGGATTCCCACTTCAGAATGGGTTTCTGAGAAAACCATTTGGGGAGAGATAGTTAGGTTTAGTTTTCTTAGACTGGAGGTTAGGGCTGTGAGACTCTCAGGAAGGAAAGTCTAATGGGAAGAAGTATGGCAGTAGGCCCAGCTGACTGGAGTTTAGTTAATCTTTGACTTTATCTGCAATCAAGTGTGGACTTTGGGACATGGTCAGTCATGATACTTGAAGCCTTGCGTTTACTAGAGGAAGCTCAGGAAGTCTTATGGAGAAGGAACTAGTTTCTATGCTTCTAGCTTGAGGGAGAAATATAGTATATTTAGTTGGTTCAGGATAAAACATACATAGGTAGCATATGTACTGCATCTTTCTGTCCTGCATTCATGGCAGACATGACTAATCAATCAAAAACTTTCCTATTAACTTGGATGGGAACCTCCACCAGTGGATCAACTGTTCTTATGACCTCATCGAGTTCCTCTTCCTAGTTGCTGCCACGTTTGAGGCAAGCTATATAACACACTAGTTAAGTTTTCAGTATCAGACTTCTTGGTTTGAATCCCAGCTCTAGATCCTATTTAGTGATCACTGGCTTGTTGAGTAGCCACACCAAGCTTCAGTTTTTTCTCCTGTGAAATGGAAGTAGCACTGACATCTGCTTCACATTATTATATTGGTGATGGTACTGTGTGTGTATGTGTGTGTGTGTGTGTGTGTGTGTGTGTGTGTGAGAGAGAGAGAGAGAGAGAGAGAGAGAGAGAGAAGGGGAGAGTGTGAGTGTGCTCAAACAAGTTCCTTTCTTTCCCCTTTAAAGGGCCACAGGTGGGTCAGAGAAGGGTTTCCCGGAAGGGAGGAATGTAGTAGCAGAATGTAATAGAAGAGATAGAGTAGAGCCCACAGGTCTTGGGGCACAGGGGGAGCTGTTGTCCTTTATTCTATTCTAAATTATACTTTATGTTTAGATCTCTGTGTGCATAAATACAAGTCCTTTGGAGGGAGACAAGATGGCATCAGGTCCGCTGGAGCTGTCATCGCGGACAGTTGTGGGCCAGGCTGAGTTGCTGAGAACTGAACTCAGGTCCTCTAGAAGGGCAGCAAACACTCTAAGAGGCTTTCTAAGGGACAGCTGAAGCATTAGGAAGGCCACTTTTGCTAGAAACATCTCTTCCTGTTTTCTGTGGTTAATCCCACCAAGTGAGAATAAGATCACTACCGCACTTTTGAGCAAATTTGGAGCAAGCTTTAATTAAATATTAGCCAGGATGATGGACTCTGGTTAAGTCTATTTGGGGGCTCCCAGAAAACAGTGACAGTCAAGTCCATTTTTTACCAGGTCCAATCAGAAGGAAGCATATGTCCTGATGTACTTACTGCCTGCGTATCTCCAACCTACTTGTAATCCATCACATCCAATACAGTTAGGTAAAAAAAAACTTGTCTAGGGAGGAGAAAACTGGCAACTTGCTGTCTTACATAAACAATAGCTTCCAGCATTTCCGGGAAGTATCTGTCCGTGGGTGAGGGCCTTGCCTGGTAGAGATACTTTTTGTTTTATGGATCTCTTGGGTGCAGAAAGTAAAACTTAAAACATGACTTTAACCTTCCTATCCCTTAGAGTTTTATCCCGAGTCAAATACTTGACTCTGTGGTAGATATTGTTTGTATTGGGATTGAATACCCATCAACATAAAGGCACCCAGGTAGGAATTCCTGTATCTGAGGCATTAATGATGCAAGCGCTAACAGTAATTAGCAGAAACAGAAGGGTCAAAGACCCCGTGATGGCTGACATCAGGGTTACTATCTGGCAGGAACCCCAAAATAAGAATAGGGCCAGCCATTTATTTCACCTCAGGTCCTCGTTTTTATGCAATGTTTTTTGAGTATAGCCAGATTATCTCTAGTGATTCCTCAGTGGTTTGTATAGAAACAACAATTTTCTCTTAAAACCATAAATACCTCCTCCTTCTTCCTAAAACCAGTCAAATGTCCCATCATATTGTAGAATTATTTCTGCTGGTGAATCTACCTATTGATAGATCTAGGTCTATTTGGTTTTTAAAAGATACCTTTTCTATTATGAGAACAGGCCAATTTGTCCCCTATGTCATGGTATTTCTTTTTGATTACTATTCCAGGGGCAAAGTACTCTCTTTTGTAACTATTTTCTGATGAAACCAGGACATTGTCGTCAGGGCCCAGGAAGGCTGAAATGCTAGTCAAGGCTGGGAGGGATCAGGCAATGGGGCATTCACAAGAAGCATCTGGTCAGCTACCCAGCTGGAGAGGCAGGAGCAATCCCATTGGCTGGACTTGCCCACACTGCTTTCAGCAAGTCCACAACCATTTGGAGCAGTTTGTGATTTGTAGCTGATTCTTGGATGATATGTGTGTGTAAAATAAAATCTGACAGAAGTGGAAGGTTAGGAATCTAAAGGACAGTCGTACATCCAGGATTTTCAAGCTCATTGTCCTGATAGTGCAAGACTCCTAGGGCCTTAGCTCCCGGGACCCTCGGAGTGAGCCATGCGCAGCCAGGGATTGTTGCAAAAGCAAGAGGAATTTATTATTCCAGTGCACCGGGCTTGTCCTGCATCTCAAGGAGAGGCGGCCACACCTGGTGGCCAGGTCAGAGAGTTTTAACACAGTTTCCAGGGGAGGAGTAGAGCATCAGCAACTAGGCACATATGATTGGTGGAACAGTGTGCCCTTTAAACTGATTGGTCTTTAGGGAATGAGGTAGTAGGGACTTAATCAGCCTTTCAGCCTACTTGCTTCACTGACCTCTTCCTTCTGGGATGGGGGAGAGGTGCCTATGTGCTCTGCCAGCCTCTTAGGAGTCTCAAGTCCCGGAGAGACTTTGTTGTCAGGAATAGACAGGTCGGGAAGCTTAGGCTGTACCTATCTTGGAGTCTGTTTGACCTGTGAGAGATGAACCCAAGTCTTACAACTCCCTCAAGCTTACATGAGTTTTTAGTTTACAAAAGAGATAAAAATTCTAGATATATTATCATGCAATCTGTACTGAAATCCACACTGTAGAGAAAGCAGCTAACAGGTGGAGTAGACTCATGCCTTCAAGTCAGAGCAAACAGCACGGCTTCTGGATAAAAAGCATGAGCATTTTTTCCTCTGTCCAGAGATCCAGACATAGAGATTGGACAGAGATATTTTTAGCCCAATGAGAAGCACCTTTAAGTCTATACAAAGAAGGAAAGAAACCTGAGATGTTTTCCATTTTTTAGGTTTCTTAAGTCATTTTCTTACACTTTTACAACTTGCATTTACACATCTTAAATCATTTCCTCAGACCCTCAGAACTTACTCAGACTTTCATACTCTAAACCTTTAAGCATTTTAGAACACTTTCTTAGATTCATAGAACTTACGTAGATTGTCAGCCCTTTCTTCCCATCTAATCGTTTACCAGAAACATGAGTAGTTATTACTTAGAACAGTCTTTGCAAAGCAAGTTCTTTTAAATAAATGAACAGCAAAAAGTTATGTCTGAAGCCTGTTTATCCTTTAATGTGAAGCTAGCTGCTTTGCTCAGCAGGAGCCCAAGTAGCTCTAGAAAAAGCAAGGCCTGCTTTTTACATATGAAATGAACTAACAAGGTAGTTGCAGACATGGTGTTAGGAGCTGGTTGCCTGCCACTGTTGAACTGGAAAAGCTACAGTTGGCCTTGCAACCAATGCCATCTGTGAGGCAGTGATCTGTGACAGGCAGTCTGACACCCAGTCGAGCACAGGTGTAAACTCTGGGCAACCCAGCTGAATCAGCAAGGGACCAGGAAACGTTATGCCAATGCTCCTGGGAGGCGTTTGGCTCCAGTCACAGGTCACACACAACCCCTTCTCAGGTAGAGGCATGGCCACGCCCCAGGTAGAGGCATGACCACACAGCCCCAAGCCATCCTCATGTTAATGAGACATCTAGAGGCTTAGCCACACCCCTTCCCAGTTACTATATCTGCCTCACCTCTCCCAGAGGCCACAGGGTACAATTCCATCCACACCACTCTCCACAATCAAACTAAATGTCTTAGAATTATGGACTGTCTCTTCATCTGGACCTGCTGTGGGAAGTGAGGGATCTGGCCCTTGATTAAGGAGCCATGTCTAGTCTCTCACCAAGGGCTTCCCATCGCTCCCAGACGGTATCTGTTCACCCAAGCCTAAGCAGCTAGCCCTGCGCCCCAAGCTGCTGAGACCCAGTCCCGGCGGGAACCCCAGCTGCGCTCCAGCTAGCCCGTCTGCGACACCCTGCGGTGACTGCGGTGCCCTGGGCTAGAGAACCCACGGAGACAGCTGCCACAAGTTCCCCAAGAATGGTCCCCTCCCCCACCCACGGGCAGGGCCCGCAAAGGCTCCCCACAGCCCCCACCTGCCCTTTGGACTGTGTGAGAAGATTCATGGCCACTTCGAGCATGTCTCCTGTCCCACCCAGAGGTGCAGCGCCCAGGTCAGACACGTGGGGCTTCTTTCTACTGCTCCAGGTTTGTTCCCACAGCCAGCAGGTCTGAGAAGGATAAAATAGAGCAGGGTGGATAATCCATATGGCCTATGTTTCAATTAAAATGACAGAGACTTACCCATTAATGAGATGGTTACCCTAGGCTCCCATGGCTTCCTCAGGGGCCAAGACCCAAGGGCAGCATTAGTCTTTGTCCCTCATGCCCACAAGATCCGAGGAGTTTTCCTGTGGAGGAGAAACTTGGCAGATTGATTTTACTTTGTCTAGGCAAAGTGGAGCAATCAATTCTCCCATGTTCTTTGGGCAGGGTCCTGGTGGCAGGCAAGGCATTGAGGACAGTTTTGCTCAGTGGTTAACGTTATCACAATCCAGGTGGAGTCATAGTGCCCTGTCATCTTCTTTGGAGACCTTGGGGTCACTGCTAGGAGCTGGGGTCTCTGTCTTCCGTACTAATCCTTTTCCATTGAACATTTTAGATGTCATATTTAGCAGGTCTTTGAAGAATCTGAGGACCGTAGTCTTTTAAGTATATATAAGCTAAAACAACTTTGTTTTTAGTTACTTGTCTTAGGCTTAACATTGACAATGCATGAGTTTAAGTGAGGCCTTTTCCTGTGATTAATTACTTCAGTTCTTCGTGTTACTACAAGTATACTTGTGAACACATTAAAGGGTTTGGTCCTTAATGGCAGTGACTGACCATTAACTTGTATGTCTTAATCATCTTTCACAGTTTACAATAAGTTAGCAGCTTTTATAAGAGATTATAGCTTTATCTCTGTTAGGTTTAGCCTTACAAAGATAACAATTTCTGAACTGAAGCTCTTTTAGTATTCACATAAACTTCAACTCATAAATACAATCCCCAGAAAGACTGAGGACTCTCCTGATCCTTTCATAGTACACCATTACAGAACATTAGTTTCTTACATGATTCAGTTGATCAAAAAAAAAAAAAGATCTAAATGTTAACAAAGTTAGCAAAGACAAGGAGACCAGACATACGTTCTTAAACCTGAATAGGCCTCAGATAAAGGAAAATATTCCCTAAGCAGTGGTTCTCAACCTTCCCAATGCTGCAACCCTTCAACACAGTCCTCCATGTAGTGGTGACCTCCAACCACAAAGGCTTTCTCCCTGTTGTATCACAACTGCAAGTTTGCAGTGTGAGCATCTGACCTGTAGACGGTCCTACATGGCCCATGTGAAAGGGTCTTTTAATCCCCAAAGGGCCATGACCCATATGTTGAGAATCATTGCCCCAAGCTATTTGCCAGGCTGTTTTTTGTCAGACTGTTTAAATCATTGTTTTGATGCACCATGAGATAAGAACATCCCAGTTTCTGGTGTTTAGTGTTTGGTGCTCATGGCTGGAACCATAACTCTTTAGTCTTTTATTTATTTATTTTTTTAAAGAACACATTTTAGAAACCTAAAATGTTCCAAAACCTTACAAATTTAAATATTTTAAAAGTTGTTCTTTAAAAAAATCCAGTTTTTAAATTTAAAATTTCCTCTTAAAAAAAAGTAGAAAAGCTTTCAACTGTGTGTTCTTGCAATATTAAAAAATAAAGTACCCTCTTCACTTCAAGAGGGAAGAAACAGGCACAACCACAACAAGGCAATACCAAACTCCAACCATGGTGCAAACAACTCACTGCTCAATAGCTGGGATTCGTTCATAGTCCTCCTGGCTTCACTAAGGGGTGCAGGTCTCCTCTCTGACCCTGCCCTCAGAAGCATACACAGCCTGTCTTCTAGGACCCAGCCAGCTTCATTTCATTATGGCTGGTGTTCTGGTGACTACCACACAGCTCCAGCATCTCCAAAACTGCTGGGGTACCCACTGCATCTGGTCTCTCTTTAGGAACTTCATCCCTGCCACACAGGGGCAAGCCTCAGCTGCTCTCCACAACCCCTTAATGCCTTGAAAACCAATACCTGGGGGATTCTTAAGTTACAAAGTTTAGCTGCCAGTATGAGGTACATTCTTGTGTATGAATGCAGAGAGGTGAAACCTGAATATCTTATTAATCAGGCATTGTTTTTCAACCCCACCTTTCACAAACCTTCTTTTTATGGCTTTGTCTCCAGGACAGGAATTATCATACATAAATCTATCCTAATGCAAAGAGTCTTGGAGATCTGTCGTTGCCTCTATGGATGGTCCATGCCATGTGGTCACCTTTAATCAAGATGGTGGTAAAGTCACATGACATCTTTCCTCTCCAACTCTAGCAAAGATGGCTGCCAGCCGCATGGCTGCCTCCATTCTGTTTTTGCAGCTGTTTCCTACCTTCACAGAGCTTTCCAAAGCAGAAGGAAGAGGGGGACTATAAAATAGCAATTTTTTTTTTTTTTTTTTCAAACTGAGCTGGGGAAGTGGTCTCATTCCTGAGATAATCACAACTGGTCAGAGTCCCTCTGGCAAATCTTTCTTCCCTGTCCATAACTAAGGTCTTGCTCAGCATTTAAAATCCCTCACCTTGTTCTGCCAACTTGCAGCTCAAAATGCCCAGTAGGATTGTCTTCTAAGCCTCATGAACTAACTGCTGAGCAGAGAGGAGCAGGCTTATTGAAGTCGTCAAAGCTGAAAGCAAGTGTTTGAACTGCAGTGTGTCCTGCAGAGCATTTTATGAATATGCAGAATCAAACAGGAACTAGTGGAAGCCAAAGGGAGAAAGCAGCCTTGAAAATCCCAGCCAATCGAGGCAGGCATTCCAACTCATTAAACATACAATAGGTTGTTAGAAACACTTGCACAAGATGTTTTTGAAAAATTCGTGTGTGTGTGTGTGTGTGTGTGTGTGTCCTTTCTTTTCCTTTGTATAAAGTTTTTCAGGGGCCACACCAAAGTTTCTTGCAAGCATTGTCTCCAAAGGCTAGAAGGAAGTGCAGGGCAGTGTGCTGTGACTGCATGATAATCGACTTTGGGTTCTGGGCATTCAAAAGGCATGTTTCCTTACTCTTCTGGGTGATTAGTCTAATCTCCAAGACTCATTTACACATCTCAGTTTGATGGTCTCCACTCTACAGCACAGCCCATATGCTTGCTGCTTTTGATGGCAACCGTTCTGCCTAAATTTCCTTATTTAGTTTTAATTTCCTAATTTTAGGTGTAGCTCTGAGTTTTTGTAAGTATTTGTGAACTGTGAATGATTCTTCCTCCTCTCACGTGTCTTAATGAGATTCTGCCCCTCCTTCCCCAAATTCTGACTTGCTCTAGAGAAGGAGTCACCTTGAAAGTTTCTCTGCAGAATTTGGAATCAAGGGCTGGGGGTGTGGCTTGGTAGGGTGCTTGCCTAGCGTGTATGAAGCCCCAGATTTGATGCCCAGAGCCCTATAAACCATAGGTGGAGCATGAGGGAACATGCCTTTAATACTGGCAGAGAAGGAAGAGAGGGAGGAGGTTCAGGAGTTCAAGGTCATCCTTGATGAACTCCAATATAGTGAGCTGAGGCTAGCCTGGGCTACAGAGTTCTCACACACATCCTTCCACACACTGTCATCTCTTTACCTAATGTTTAAGCCCTGTCTTTCTTCATTTTCTAGGGTTTCCAGATCTTACTTAACCGACAAGTCCGCAGGACGCTTCTACATTCCCTCATTCAAATCCGACAAAAAGAGAGACGGCATCTTCACTGGAGAAATGCATTCCTGCTACCCTTCTGTTGTTCAAGTTGCCTTAGACAAACTGTGTGGTCTGATTACCAGATACTTAGACTTGGTGCCTTCAACAGCTTCGTATCTGTGTCTCTCAGCTTACAGCATGGCGCCAGAGATCCATGCACATTCTTTGCATGTGCCCTCCCTCCCTGGATGGACATAGGACTTGATTTGGCCAGTGGGATATGACAGATAACCCACTTCCTGTCTGCTCTGAACCTCTGTCACTGCTATGAAGAACCCATTCTTGGGAGTGATGATTTAAATGATAAATATCCCCCACAATCTTGTGGGTTTGGACACATGGTCCCCAGTTGGTGATGGTGTTTGGGGAGGTTATGGGATGTTTAGGAGGTGCAGCCACACTGCAGGAAGTGTGCCATGAGAGCTGGGCTTTGTGGTTTATAGCCTACTGTATTATTTCCTGCTGACTCTCTGCTTCCTACATACAAAGACAGCAGCAAGCTTCTTTGCCCTCTCCTGCGCAGTACCTTTACTGCCATTGTGGACTTTTCCTCTGAAACTGTAAGCAAAGATAAATTTTCATCTTTAAGTTGCTTTTGATCATGATGTTTATCGCAGCAACAGAAAATTAACAACCAGGCTAGACCACTAGTGCCTGGGAAAGGATGATGTAGTTCAAGCAAAATCTAACCCAAGACGCCTTAGCTAAAATAGTCCTATTGTTTTGTATTGTCTTAAACCGTAAAGAGATAATGTGGCTTCTTAATGTGCTACTATTTTAGCAACAGATACCTGCTTTATCCCGAGAATGTAACTAAATTAACAATGTTTTCCCCTGTTTCTTGCTGTCACAGGGACTGTGGAGAGATACAGCTGCATGAACTGGGGGGGGGGGGGGGGGGGGATATGGCCTGTCAGCTGAGCTAGTTTCTTCAGAAACCTTGAAAGCTTTCTATCAAGCCAGGAAGCTCTGGAGGCTGAAGTCCTGAGACCTGAGCTGGGTCTGTTTTGTGTCAGCCATTCTCTGTTCTTTTGGTGATGTGTGGGCAGATCACCTGTTCATAGGACAGTTCCAAGAGTCAGTACAGAACTGGCCTCTGGTTTGCCCAGTGATGGAATCTAATATGCTACCAGAGCTTTGTAAAACATGGTGGTTCATGTGCATGTGTGTGCGCCTGCGTGTGTGCGTGTGTGTGCGTGTGCGTGTGCGTGTGTGTAATACAATGTGCATGCATATATATAAAGACAAAACAATCTCAACTCTTGCTCCAAAGACACACACTACTTTGTGTTTGTCTGAGGCAGGGTTGCCACTGGGACCTGCAGCTTTATTGATTAGGCAAGGCAGGCTGGCCATTTAGCCCCCTTGGATCCACCTGTCTCCTCGAGGCACTATTTGCATTACAATGTTACTTTTTTGTTTTTGTTTTTGTTTTCTATAGATTCTAGGATCTACTTGTTTGCAAGGATCTACTGAGCCATCTCTGCAGTCCAGATTGTGCATTTCTAAAAGCATTGTTAAGGAATGAAAAAGAAGTTTGTGACAGGGATGCTCTATGGCTCATAAATATTTACTGTCTGTTGACTGAACATGTTCACCAGCCTGTGGTTACAGCACGTATTGAGTCAGTCCACTTGGGTGTGCGATACTGCTCAGTCACTCACTGGCCGAGTGACTTTGGGAAAATGACTTTGCATTTCAGGATCCCCATCTGCAAAATGGAGTTTTTAATAGCACTCACTTCACAGGATTGCTGTGGAATTAATAAGTTCCTGAATGCTCAGTCTCAGGCCAGTTCCTGCCACAAGGTAAGGGCTGTAAGTGGTCTCATTATCCACCTGGTCACTGTGCAGATGGGAAGACATGGGCCTAAGCGTCTTTTGTGCTGTATTGACTAAGCAGGATTGTTGGCATGCTTGCCTCTAGCTTCAGGTTTGTTTGGTCCCAGGTGCACAGTGTACTGTGTTCTTCATCACAGGTAGAGGTAGATCTATACAGGGACAAGGACGCTCTAAAGAAATTCAGGCTGGCATGTGAACAACAGCAGGTGGAAGGAGGTTTATTCTAGCTGCTCGGGCTCAGTACGCTGCTTGGCTGTCCTTAATTTTCTTGAGCTCTTCTGGGAGCTTGCTTGGTTTCCTCGCAAAGGAAGAGGCAGCAGCTGTTTCCAAGGTGTGTACCAGCAAGTCGCTTTCAGACACCATCTTTGTGCAGCTGCTGCCACTCCTGAGTCTCTAAGCTAGTCTGTCAGCTTGCTGAGCCAAGTATATAGAAAGGAAGGTACCAATCCAGGAAAGAAAATCACTCCTTCATTCTCTGAATCACTCTTTCATTCCATCACTGTGATAAAGACACCTAAGAAGAGCAACATAGAAGAACAGATTTATTTCAGTTCATGGTTTCAGAGGTCTCTGTCTGTGGTTCCTTGGCCCCATCTCTGTGTGGAGATAGCTGCAGAGGTCAGGAAGATGGCATTGGATCCCCTGGAGGCAAAGCATCATGCAGAGCAGTGGGGCTCTGTCATGCCTGGCATGACCCCCTCGGTGGAGCCCTCACAAGCTGTTCATATCCCAGGAATCCCATCCATCCGCTGGCAGTCTAGTCCTTGGAATGTGAGCCTTAGGAGTGCAGATCACATCTGGACCGTACGAGCTGCTGCTGGGAGACTTTGAACCCACTTGAATGTGCTGACTACGGCCACTGTTGGCCCTGTTACTGGCTGGGACTTGGACAGCTATTTCTCTTAAGGCCATTAAACTTTCTTCTTTAAAAATTAAAAAAAAAAAAATTCCTCTTAAAAATTTTCTCCTTTATTGAGAATTTCATATGGCTTTATGAAATATGGCTCTATGAAATGTAGTGAGCTGTCCCACCCACTGACTCACTTCGTGTCTCCACCGAGATCCCTTTCTCCCAACTTTGTTTTTATATATTTGATAGCCCATGTGTGTATGACTGAAGAGTAAAATCTCCCTCTCCCTCTCTCCCTCTCTCTCTCTCTCTATCTCTCTCTCCTTCTCTCTCTCCCTCTCTGTGTGTGTGTGTGTACCCCTGTACCAGGTTACCTATGTACAGGTCAGAGGACAAGTTTCAGGAGCCAGTTTTCTCCTTCGACCATGTGGGATTCCCAGGCTTGGAAGCAGGCCCTGTTACCTGCTGAACCGTCTCCACAGAGCACTGAACCTTCCTAAGCTTCACCTTTTACACTCCAGGAAATGGAAGCGACGGTCCTTCTCTCATGCGGGTAACGGGAGGATTACAGAAGAGTACGATAAAGCTGAGGCTGCAAATCTACCTTCTGCAAGCGAAGACCAGTTAGTTGTTTATGTTGTTTCACTGGCTGCCCTGGAAGCCACAAAGCTCTGCCTGCCCCTGCCCCTCAGGTACTTATAAGGTGTGGGCAGCCATTTGATTACTTATTTATTACTGTGTGTGTGTGTGTGTGTGTGTGTGTGAGAGAGAGAGAGAGAGAGAGAGAGAGAGAGAGAGAGAGAGAGATTCTCACATAGCCTAGGGAAGTCCTGAACTCCCTGTGTAGCTGAGGCTGACCTCGGATTGTTGACACCCTACCTTCATACCTCCACCCCTGCCCCTTGCCCCTCAGAGTACTGAGATCTCAAGCATGCTCAGTTTATCCAATGCTGGGAACAGACTGCAGAGCTACGCACATGCTAGGCCAGTACTCTACCAACTGATCTGCATCCCAGTCTTGTTCCAACTTTAAAACTATTTTTGAATGACTGAGCAAAAGAAAGAGAAAAGAGTTTCATGAAATGATGGAACCCCACACCCGGTGTCCATACGTAGGTGTCTATGAAAACAGGCACACACAGTCCTTTATATATCGTCTATGGTGATCTTCCTGTAAGAATGTCAGAGGTGAATTATAGGGCTTTTCTATGCCTTCCGCGTTCCCTAGTAATGACATGGAGGACTATTTTTATTTACAATGCTTATGGCCTTAAGCTGGGTATGCTCCCCAACTAGCTCTTAACTTACATTGCATATAAACATTATCCTTACAGTGATTGTGAGAGAGAATGTTTGGTTTTCAAAGCTGAAGATTTTTTTAATTAAAAAAATGGTTTTTTAAAAAGTCATGTGTGTGTATGTATGTCTGTATGTCTGTATGTGAGTATGCCCCATGTGCGGTAGTGTCTGCAGAGGCCAGAAGAGGACCCTGGATCCCCTGGAGCTGGAGCTAACAGGTGTGTGTGAGCTGCCTGGTGTAAGTTTGGGAGCTGGTCCTCTGTGAGAGCACTGGCACTCCTAGCTGCTGAGACATCTCTGCAGCCCCTCATATACTGCAGGCATTTTCTTGCTGACCTGTTAGAGAGGTTTCCTGACCCTACTGTAAAGTATGACTTTGGGTTGGAGTCCCCCAGAAAGAAAGTCTTTGAGAAAAGAGTTTAGGGGGCCTTTTTGAGGTCTTATATGAAATACCACTGCAACATACTTTGGAAGGAAGAGGGCAGTTAGTAAGGGATGTCATGCAGACTGGTCACTAGGTTGTAATTCCATCAGAGAATTATGTAATGAGTGCAGAGCACAGCCTTGTGAGGGCACAGGGGCTTGGGTGCTTCTCCTTGGACTCAGCAGTCACTGGATGGGTGCTTCTCTGGGGAAAGATCAATGTGGGAAAACCTGCTAATTAAGGTTAAAATCCACCAGTGATCAGATATCCTCTGGGCTCGGTGTGTAATGGAAGACTCCCTTCATTAGTGAGGCTTCTCCTCTGACCTTGTCTGGGGAATTCCAGGCCCCCACACATGCCTCCACCTGAGGAATGTCACATGGCCTCAGTTAGATTATAGGATCAGTTTTCTTTTTCCTGTTCAGCTAGCATCTGAAATTCCTGAAATGCTTCCCCATGTTAATGAGGCATTTCGGTACCCTAAACCCCAAGCCAGTGTCCTTTGCCCATCCTGGATGCCCCTACCCTCAGTTCCCCAAAACTTCATAAGCTTTGAATCACCCAAAGTAAAGTTGATCTGACTCCCTGCAGCTTGTCCTGGTGTGAATTATTCACTGTATGTACCCACAGGGCTTCAGAACCCTGTTTGCCATCTCTGCTCCCTTTGACCCAGTGGACTTTATTGGCTGATGATCCAAGAGGGTGGGGAGAACCAACAGATAGGCATTAACTCCATGGCATTTCTAGGAATAGGCATATTCCCTACAATGGTACTGTGAATTATTAGATATTAAAAATACATAAGAAGGTTGTCAACTCTGGAAACTGGCAGAATATGTTGATTGATTCAGACTCCCTGTGACCTTGGACAAGCACTTAACTCCCCTGAACCTCATTAAGACAGTAGTCAGGATTAAATGAGATAATGCTTGGCAGCAAGTGACTGTCCCATACATTTTAATTGTTATTAATACTTATTGGATTGTACTATATATTCACAGACTGAGCCAGAGTCATAAAACTTTTATGAAAATTATGTCTGTTTCTCTTAATCTCTGAGCATGTAATAGGATTCTGTAATTAAAATATTCAACACATCTGAGAGGCAGAGAAGTCAAATATTAATGAATCAAGTGAGGAGAAGATGGGCTGCTGCTGCTGTTCTGTGGGTGTGCTACTGAAGTGCATGGGTGCCTGTGTCAGAGCATCAAAAGTCCTAATACTTAATTAGTTCCCAAGGTCTCTACTGCAGAGCTTATACTTATGGAAGTGGTGATGCTCAGAAACTCCGTGGCATGTTGCCCCAAATCCCTGGTGTCCTTGAGAACTTCCAATCCAATTTATTTCAGCAAACCAAAGTCTCGGTGCACATGTTCTGGCCATTGTGTTGGGTGGCAAGCCCATGGCAAGACAGCCTTCATTAACCCGTCCAGATTGGTCACTTTCTGTAACTGTCAGAAATAACTTAATGGAGGAAAAGTCAAGTTGGCTCGTGGCTTCAGAGGATTCCATCCATGGTCACTTGGGCACGACCTCATGGAGGCAGGAGTGTGTGGGAGAGGAGAGCTGTTCACCGTGGAAAGTGGGAAGCAGAAATGCTCACCCTTAGACAGCTTCTTCTAAGTGTCCCACCTCCTAAATTTTCTAGAACCTTCTCTAATAGTGCCAATTGCTGGAGACCCAACTCCCAACACACAAGTCTATCTGTGTCTCTGTCTGTGTGTTCTGTCTCTCTGTTGGGTATGAGGTACATATGTGGGAAATCTGGTCATTAGGCTTGGCAAAAAAGTGCCTCTCTTTCTCTCTCTCTCTCTCTCTCTCTGTGTATGTAAAAGTTCCTGAGATGGTCTTATCCTTACCATGAACACATCAGGCCTCTCTTGATATTGGAAAGAGAAGAAGGGGTTGCCCTGAGCATGAGCGTGTAGCAGTGATGTCCCTTGTGCTTGGGGCTAGGTGTAGAAGGATGAGGTGGGTTGGATAAGAGAAGAAAGCTCGCACCAAGAGGATAAGCAGTGAAGGCAGACCGTGAAAGAAGAGAGACTGGGTCTGGTGCTACAGGGCAGGGTTGGCTCCATCTTGCAGTAGACAAGTCTGCTGGAATTAGAACTTGGTTGTGTCAGCAGCCAGGAGCCTCTGGTGTCTGGGAGTAGAGAACACAGTTCTGTTAGCTGCTTTTCTGGGAGCTGCAGCTCAGTGTGTGAGGTGAGCCCCAGGGTCCATGACAGAGCCTACCCTAAGAGAAGGGGCATGCAGTTCCCCCATGAACATTGCATGAAGGGAAGCATCAGATTTGACCACGAGGCAGGAGAGAGTGAGGGTACAATGTGGGCCAAAGCCTTTGTTGCAGTTTCCATTGTGAAAGGAGGATCAGGACAGAACAAGCTTGGCACTGGCCTGTTTGAATGACTTCAGTGTGCAGGCAGGGTAGGGGTTTCCCAGGATACTAGTACTTGGTCTGTATCGAGAGGATTATGGCTCCATGCAGAAGGGTGTCCGACTGTGAGATTCCATATTGCTCTAGTCGGAATGGCTAAAGCAGATCCCTCACAAATGCTGGCAAGGATTTGGAGATGAGCCCCATATAGCTATTATAGAAGTCAGAGTAGAGGTTTCTCAAGAAATGAAAATAGGAATCGCCATAGGATCCAGCCATGTCACTCCTGGGCAAATACCCGAAAGACTCTGTCCCCTGATGCAGAGCATCCCACAGGTGAAGCTCATTGCTGCTCTGTTTACCGTGGCTAGGAAAGGGAAGCAACCTAGATGTCCATCAGCTGGGGACTGGGTAAGAACAATGTGTGTGCACAATGGGATTTTGTTCATCTGCAGAGCTAATAGAAATAATGAGATTTGCAGGGAAGTGGGTGGAAGGAGGAAATACACTATATTAAGTGAAGTACCTCAGGTCCAGAAGGACAGACATTGCTCATTTGCTCTCCCATGTGGAGGCTGGAGCCTAGCATCTAATTGTTAAATCTGCATTATGTGGGAGTGAGTGTGAGTGGGGATCAGGCAATAAGACAGGGTCTGGAGAAAAGTGAAGGGTGGGAGGGTAATAAAATGCAGGCCTTGACAGTAGTGGAAAGAGTGGAAGTGCATGTGTGCATGCCTGTGTGCACGTGTGAGTGCATGTGTACACGTTTGTATGTGTGTGTGCACGTGTGCGCATATGTGTACATGCGTGTATGCGTGGGTGCACACGTGTGTCTGTGTGCGCATGTGTGTGCATGTGTGCATGTGTGTCTGTGTGTGCATGTGTGTGTGCATATGTGTGCATGAGTGTACACGTGTGTGTCTGTGTGTGCATGCATGTGTGCACGTGTGTGTGTGAGTGGGTGCACACATGTGTGTCTGTGTGTGCATGTGTGTGCATATGTGTGCATGCGTGTGTGAACACATGTGTGTCTGTGTGCACATGTGTGCATGCATGTGTATGTGCCCGTGCACATGTGTGCGTGTGTGCATGTGTGCACACATGTGTCTGTGTAAGCATTCGTGTGTATGTGTGTGCACATGCGTGTGAGTGCACATGTTGGTTAGGGGATGGGAAGGCATAGGTAGGCAGTGGGAATCAACAAAAACTAAGTATGTATAAAAACCCTATTTAAAAACCTGCTACTTTAATGTTAGTTAAAAACAACAAAGAAAGATGAGAGTTCTGGATCTGGGCTGACTGGCTGGTTTGGGCATGAATGGTGCATGTAGCTATTTGCTAAGCAGGGGGTTGGTTAGCTAATTCCAGGATGCCCTGGCCTCATGCAGCCAGTTCTTTCTATGGTGTGGAGACCTGTGGTACTAGGTTTAGAGCAGCAGAAGTGAACCAACACAGAAAAATAAATACTTACAAGATTGGGCCTGTTAACCTTTCATCATGTGGTGTGCGGGGAGGGGCTCAGAAGGCTCTCCCCCTCCCCTCCAGGACTTATAGGCAGTTAACTGTAGCTGGAGCAAAGGGCTCATGTGTCTTCACCCCTCCCTGAGGATCTATTGGCCTTTAAAGCTGACCAGGGAAGGAGAGACATTTTCTTCAATAATTTAGCTACTGGTAAGTCGCTTTTGCAGATAACCCTTGACTCATACTCCTGTAAGCAGCCACAATTACAACCCTTGGGCTACAAAAAAAGGCTTGAAAGTAAGGGACACAGGCTGGGAAGAGAAGGGGACAGCAGGAATGGGCAGGGACAAGAGGTGATGGGGTGGATACAGTCAGAATGTATTATACTTATATGTGTGAAAATGTTAAGCCTGTTATTCTATATAATTAACATATGCTAATCTTAATGCCTGTAGGACTTCTGGAGCAGCCTCCTCCAGAGTCCTGACACCCTTTGTGAGGATGCCCGATGTGAGCTGGGTCCTGCCCGGCTGAGGGTGGTTTAGGGCTCCCAGTGCTCTGGAGCTATTTATTTAGTGATTTGAAGACTGCTTCATAACGCTGGCTGTCTCTCCTTACTCTTACTAGCCCTGCTTCTTGGTGACATTCAGCCCTGGCTCTCCCTTCATACCATGTGGTTGTCCTTTGCAGCTGTATATGTTATACTCAAACTCTGGGAGTATGACATGAAGTCTTCTCCTGAAGAACCTAGCAGGAGGCTGACCTCAGATGCTGGCAATGGCAGGAATGGTGGGATGGGGAGAAATTAGGTAATACTGATTTCTGTGTGTCTACTGGGTCCCCCTTCCCTCTGGGACATTCTCTTGTGTGTTTATGGTCCTTCACGTTCACCTCTCAGATGTGTCTGCCCCAGCTGTTGCCTTGAGACCCAGACAGAGAACCCCAAATCTGTCTGTCCATAGCTGACTTTCTGTAAAGTTTAGAGTTTAAGGATGGTAATGTGCATTTCGAATGGGCCCCACTTCAAGCTTACACTGTGTCAAGTATGTTATTTGAGGTAAGTTATTTATTACCTGACACCATTGGAGGCTCACAAATGATTATACCCATTTTACAGATTTGGGAGAGGAATGCCGATAAATTTGCATGAGTCTGCAGAGGTGGATGAGGTCAGCATTTGGAACTATGTCTGTTTGTCCTGTGGCCATGTGTACCCTTGAATACCCTTGGGAGTCACCTGAGACTTTTTCTCATGTTGGTGATTCTTGGTGTTTTTCTTCATCTAATAAGGTCCAGGGAAGTCCAGATTGCTATGGAGCACCATGGTAACGCAGAGCCACCGTTGGTGGGTGAGCCATTGTTCCCAACTGTTCAGGCAGGGTGATTGTAAGTTTGAAAGCTGTCTGTGCTACAGAATGAGCTCCAGGTTAACCTGGGCCAGTGAGTGAAACTCTGCTTTAAAAAAAAAAAAAAAAAGCTGGTGAGATGTCTTTGAGAGCAAAGGTACTTTTTGCCAAGCCTGATGATCAGAGTTTGATCCCTGTTTCCCATGTATGTACCTCACACACAAAAAGAAGTAGAGGGAGGAAGGGAGGGAAGGAAGGAGGGAGGGAGAGAGACAGAAAGACAGAGAGAGACAGAGAGACAGAGACAGAGAGAGACAGAGAGATGTAGAAAGCTAGTCAAGCATTAGCATGTATGGATTAATGCACTGCTTTCTGCTTTAAAAATAATAAAAGAAGATGGCTGGAAAGAAAGCTCAGTGATAGGACACTTGCCTAGCATGTACAAAGTCCTGAGTTCTATCCCTAGTGACACACACACACACACACACACACACAAAACAAAGTGGCCTAGTTAGCAATCCGTGCTCCATTAAGGCTACATTGGGTCCCTATTCTGTTGAGAATGATATTTAATCATAGCCAATGCTGCTTCTGTGGGATTTGTGTTTTTTAAATTTTAACTCAAGGGGGAGGCTGCAGAGATATGGCAAAGAGGGAAACTCAGAATCTGGGTCCTTCCCATTTGACCTCTATTTACTGCAAGCATGCTATTGACTAGGTAAAGACCTTCATCGTCCATTAATCTCACTACTGTTTGTGAATGCATGCACACATGAATGTATGTTTGTAAGAGAGAGAATTTGCAAGTTAGAGAGGGAAAGGGTGGGAAGGGCTCTGGGATAGGTAACTTCAGACAGTAAAGTGGGCTAAGTGAGCTGTGCAATGCGCAGCCTACAGTGGGCAGCCATTTCTCAATCCTAGCAGAGTTTGTCCTCGAGGGAATGCTATACTGTCTCAGTATTAGTCAGGATTCCCTAGAGTAACTGTCTTAGTCAGTGATCTATTGCTTTGAAGAGACACCCTGAGTGACACGCTTTCTCCAACGAGGCCACACCTACTCTAACAAGGCCACTCCTACTAATCCTTCTCAAGTAGTGCCCCTCCCTGGTGGCCAAGCATTCGAATATATATACCTACACGGGCCATTCTTATCCAAACCACCACAGTAACAGAACTTATGGAATGAATCTCTCTCGATATATGTAGAAAGGGGATTTATGAGAATGACTTACAGACCGTGGTCCAGCTTGCCCACTGAGGGCTGCCTATGAATGGAAGTTCCAAGAATCTAGTAGGTTTTAAGTCCACAAGGCTGGCTGTTTCCACTGGTCTTCAGTACATGCTAGAATCCCAAAGAAGTGGGTTCTAATGCCAGTGATGGAATGGACTTGCCGTCTAAAGTGAAGGCAAGCAGGCAAAGAGCAGAAGCTTCCTTCTTCCTTATCTTATATAGGCTGCCAGCAGAAGGTGTGGCCCAGATTAGAGGTGGATCTTCCCACCTCAATGATCCAGATTAGAAGTGGATCTTCTCACTTCAAATTAAGCAAGTGGACCTTCCATTTTGGGGTTTTATTTAATTCTAGATGTAGTCAAGTTGACAAACGAGAATGGCCATCACAGTCTCCTTGGCAGATTGGCTGGATGTATCCATTTTCTGCACATTCTCCTTTCTTTCTTCTCTCCTTTCTAGTAATTAAACATGGGCCCCTGTGCATAGGAGTGTACTCTACCAGTGAGCAGTGAGCTAGGCGCCATGCCCCCTCTGTGGTGGTTTAGTGAGAATGGCCCCCATTGCTTATGTATTTGAATACTTGGTAGAACTATTTAGGTAGGGTTAGAAAGAGTGGCTTTATTGGAGGAGGTGTGTCACTGGGGACAGGCTTTGAGGTTTCAAAAGACTCTGCCATTCCAAGATATTTCTCTCCTCCCCCCCCCATGATAGTTATCAATCAAGATGTGAGCTTTCAGACCAGAAGCCAATCAAACACTTTGTTCTTTAAGTTTCCCTTGTCATAGTGTTTTATCATAGTAATAGAACGGCAGGTAAGACATCTCCTGCTTAATATTTTGAGACAGGGAGTATTGCTGAGTTGCCCAGGGAGACCAGAGCCTAACCTCTCGCCTCAGCCTCAGTTATGCTGGGATGATAGAAGTCACCATATTTTACTTTTCTTTAGAAAAACTCATTATTGTTTTGTCTCGGGGTGAGTACAGGTATACACACATATACCATGTGTGAGTGTGAAGCTGGGTGTGAGTGTAGGTGAGCACACACATACTGTGGTGTGAGTGTGAAGCTGGGTGTGAGTGTGAAACTGGGCATGAGTGTG
>JADRCH010000128.1:5468607-5484081 GCA_019843965.1 Rhynchomys soricoides | reverse complement strand
ACATACTGTGGTGTGAGTGTGAAGCTGGGTGTGAGTATAAGTGTGCACATACATAATGAAGTGTGAGTGTGAAGCTGGGTGTGAGTGTAGGTGTGCACGCACATACCGTGGTGTGAGTGTCAAGCTCAGTATGAGTGTAGGTGTGTGTGTACCATGGTGAGAGTGCAGTGGTCAGAGGGCAGCCTTCAGTAGTGGGTTCTCTTCCTCAACTGGGGTCAAATGCAGGCCCTCAGGCTTTCCAGGCAAGTTCCTTTGCCCTCGAAGCCATCTTGCTAGTGAATTTTAAAAAATTTTTTCATCTTGCTCGTTTGTGCAGTTCTTCTTGCTGTTTATAGAAGCATCAAAAGGTTGAAAGATGAGGTTTCCAGAGTTGAGGAGAGGCATCAGCTCTTCACCTCCCCAACAGACTTCCACCAAGGCAGTGGGGTTTGATTGTCTTTCATTCATGATGTGTTAATGGGATAGGAGGCCACTACAATCAGCCCCCTTAGTTTGCTGGAGCCGCACAGCATGATTTGCCTTGCCTGTGATGCAGTCTTCAACTTCAGTTCCACTCTGTTGTTGAGTTTTGCACCCAGTGATTGGAATGATTGTGGGTATTCTCTTCTTGTATTTCAGGAGCTATTGGGGCTTGCAGGCTGAAAAAGGGGTTGTGAGTAAGAAAGGGCCACCTTGCCTTCGTGACTCATTAGGCAGTTAGTTAGGGAACTCCTAGGGGTACATGCGGTTGGGAAGGCAGGCACTGGAGATGTGGTAGCTACTGCCGCAGGCCTGTTGCTGTCCTCAGTTGGCTGCCACTCTGTGGAAGAGCAGTCATCACCAGTTCAGAAACTGCAGAGACTGAGAGTGTTTTGAAATGTATTTGTTTGAGACAGGGTCTTGCTCGGTAGCTCTGCATATTAGCTACTTTTCGTTTCTGCCGTCAAAGACATAACAGGTAGTGACTTAAGGGAGAAAGGGTTTACCTAAGGGGATGTAGCCCTCATGGTGGGACAGTGATGTGGCAAGAGCACAAGGCAGCTGGGCACAATGCATCCACGAGTGGGAAGAGAGAGGGACAGATGCTCCTGCTCAGCTTGCATCTCAAACAGGAAACAGAGGCGGATGGATGCTGACGCTTAGCTTGCTGTCTTCTTTTAGTTCAGTCCAGGACCTCTGCCCAGGAAATGGTGCCACCCACATTCAGGGTGGGTCTTCCCACCTCATCTAACCTAATGTTGATAATCTCTCATAGATTTCCAGAGATTTGTTTCTACGATAATACTAAATTCAATCAAGCTGACAGGAATGGTAACTTGACTATCATACTCAGGCCAGTCTTGAATGAGCAGCTTCTAAAATGTTGGGATCACAAGTGTGCAGTGCAAAGTATGGCCTCATGCTTTTAGAAGAAAGTGAGTGTCTTTCCACAAGGGGGCTTTGGGCATCCTGAGTTGACTCTTCCATGGTGAAGAGAAATGAGGCATTTCAAGACTAGAAGGGAAAGTCTTCTGGGCAGGGGGAATGAACTACAGGATGGCCAAGGCAGAACAGAGAGGGCACACACTGAGGACAGAATCACATCAGCATGCTGGAAGTATGGCTGGCAATGGAAAGAATGTGGGATAGTGAGGTCAGAATGAAGGGCAGGGGTCCAACCTCACAGTCTGCAGACCATGTTTTGAGATTTGAATTTTATTCTAAACGGGTAAGGTGCATTATCTTCCGAGAGTTATAATCAGGGAAATGACATGCTCCAAATTTGTTTTAAATATTTGTTCTGCTTTTGGTGCTGGAGATGGATCTCTTATATGGGCTATCCTCACTGGACTTTGAATTGTCAGCAGATATGCTGGCTCCTACATGGGTGGGAGTTTGGGAGGGTTAAGCTAGCCTCACTGAAAAACAGAATCCTCAGTTAAAAATTACACTTCACAGTCACTCTTGCTTGGTGCTCAATGATTGTGTTCCTCAGACTTTTTTTGCCTGCAACAAGTAATTGAGAAAAATGACCTTAAAGGGAAAGAACTGCTTTATTTTTGCTCACAATTTTAGATGCTTCAGTGCATGGTCACTTGGCCTCGTTGCTGTGGGCTCTGGTGAGGCAGAACATCATGGCAGAGAGGGCATAGCAGAGCAGACAGGAGATGGAGGGAGAGGAGAAGGGTCAGATACCCTTCAGAGGAGTGTTCCATTGCCCTTCTCCTTCCAGCCGTGCTCAGTGTCCTAATTTCCACCACCTTCCAGTGGTTGTGGCTCCACCCATGGATTATAATTCATGGATGAAGTCAGTATGGCTCCACCCATAGATTATAATTCATGGATGAAGTTGGAGCCCAAATCTCACCTCTCATTTCTGATGCATGGGATCCAAGTCTTTTATAATGTGACTTTGAAAGTCCATATCTAACTGTAACAAGGATTTAGGCTGACCCCAGGAGGTCACACATTCATCAACTGTGGATCAGCATTGCTAACACTGGCTCTGTCTCATATGGGTGGAGTCACCATGAGGATGCTGAGTGCTGCTCTGTGTCATCATCACCTCATGCTTGGTCAGGCCACATAGCACCTGGACAAGATCCTAAGAGAGCACAGACATGGAAAAATCTCTGAGATCTGGCCTCAGGACCAGCATGCTTATCACTTCTACTACATACCAATGCAAGCTGAAGGTTAGACCAGACCCAAGGGATAAGGATATGCATTCTACTTCCTGGGGGAAAGGCATCAAGTCACATGGCCAGAGAATGTAACTCAGGGATGAGAATAATGACAGACACGGTGAGAAGAACCCAATGCCAAGGCAAGGGGAGAAGTAGAGACCATTCAACTTGGAGAGAGACAATGGCCATCTGGAGCACGTTAGTGCTCTGTCTGTGTTCTGGGGTGACTCAGTTCTGAAGCAGAAGGTAAAAAGCATCGCATAGCTACTTACCAAACACTCTATATGTAGGAACCATGATCCCCATTTTGTGAGTGTGAGGCTCAGAGGCATCAGGAACTTACTCATGTTCACCAGTTGCTAAGCAACATAGACAGGAAAAGAGACTAGGTGGAAAAGAGTCCAAACACAGTTCTGTTTTCCAAGTACAGCAACAGCAGCAGCAGCAACAACAACAACAACAACAACAACAAACCACACACACACACACACACACACACACCCTTACTTTCTAAGAGCTTTGAATAAAGAATCAACGGCTATAGCTGTGGGGACATCTTGAAGACTTTTGAAATGTAGGAATTTCCATTGTTACAATTGTCAAGTGATATGTAACTGGCTGTCTTAGTCAGGGTTTCTATTCCTGCACAAACATCATGACCAAGAAGGAAGTTGGGGAGAAAAGGGTTTATTCAGCTTACACTTCCATTCTGCTGTTTATCATGAAAGGAAGTCAGGGCTGGGACTCAAGCAGGTCAGAAAGCAGGAGCTGATGCCGAGGCCATGGAGGGATGTTTCCTACTGGCTTGCTTCCCCTGGCTTGCTCAGCTTGCTCTCTTATAGAACCCAAGACTACCAGCCCAGGGATGGCACCACCCACAATCGGCCCTCCCAGCTTGATCACTAATTGAGAAATTGCCGTACGGCTGGATCTCATGGAGGCATTTTCTCAACTGAAGCTCCTTTCTCTGTGATAACTCCAGCTTGTATCAAGTTGACACACAAAACCAGCCAGTATACTGGCCATGAGTGGGTGGAGATCAGGGACAGTGCACATCTTATTTGGTAGCACATAGGTGGCCCCCAACAGCAGTTTTCCAACCTCAAATGTCTACCACGTAGGGGTTGGCAGACTCCCTGAATCCTGCTTGGGCTCCATCTTTATGAAAGATGGATTTTTCAGAAATATGTCTGGTCTATGCTAAAATGCTGCCAGCATGAGAGAGACAGAATAGGTGAGACAGTGTGGGCAAGGCTGTCTGAGCAGGGCACTCCTCCATGCCTCTTCTCTTAGTAGACAGTTTTACAAGGAGGGTTGGTGGGAGCCAAGCCCATCAGCTCTCATTTACCAGGTGTTTAGGAAAATCGCTTTTCTCCTGTGGAAGAAATTGCATGAATTATATTAAAATCAGAGCTAAGGTAATAAAATTACATGCTCAGGGCTTTTCTACAAACCACTTTAGTCTGGCAGGGTAATTTGAGTGAGCGAAGACAATCTCCTGGCCACCACACTCTCACAGAAAAAGGGAGCAGAGGAAATAAACTCTGCTGCTTTCTGGCTGCACCTAGCTACTTGTTGAAAACTCTCTCTGCCCCACCCCCTTAATAAAGGTCTCTCTACGGATTAGGGGCAGAACAAAGCTTGGGTGCAGATTCATGAGATGACTGGCTTAGTTTTGTTTTCTTTTGTTTCAGGAAGGTTAGAGGTCAGAGGGGACATCAGATCCACTGAAATCAAGGTACAGGTAGTTATGACACCCAGTGTAGGTGCTGGAAAATGAACTTGAGTCCTCTGGAAGAGCAACCAGTGCCCTTAACCACTCAGCCATCACCTCCAACTCTCTCTCTCTCTCTCTCTCTCTCTCTCTCTCTCTCTCTCTCTCTGTGTATCTGTGTGTCTGTGTCATTGTGGATATATGTGCATGGGTACTGCTGCCCTCAGAGGCCAGAAGAAGGCATCAGCCCCTCTGTAGCTGGATTTACAGTCAGTTCTGGGTCCTCTTATTTGTCATAATGTCCATTTTAGGAGGAAACTCTAATAAATCATCAAGTGGGTGGCAGATTCTCAGGACAGGGGCGAAAATGTCTACAGATCTGGGCAGAAACAGACTGTGATACCACAGAAATAATGATCACGTAGGTAGCAGTGGCCTGCTAGTTTGAAAGGAAACATATAGCATGCTACATGTGATCAGAGAAATCTCTTTTGCTTCCAGCACAGTAACATTTTTAGTTAACAGGAAAAATTGTCACCCTGGCTTTAATTTATGAACAAAATGGAAGGACTGAGGAACTGAGGTAGAGTTGAAGAAATGTAGACACAGAGAGGAAGAACCCTCGCTGTTCTCTCGTTTGTGTGGCCTGGGAGTCAGAGTCTTTCATGGTTTGGGGGCTGGAGAGATGATTCAGCTTCATGCTTCTCTAGAGGACCCAATTCAGATCCCAGCCCCCATGTCAGGGGGTTCATGACCTCACTTCTAGGGGGTGTGACTCTCTCTTGTGGACACAATACATGTCACACACACACACACACAAACACACACACATACCTCTCTCTCTTTCTCTCGCTCTTCTCTCTCTCTCTCTCTCTCTCTCTCTCTCTCACACACACACTCACACACACACACACTGAAAAAAAGAATAACAGTCCTCAGTGTTAGAGAGAGAGCTCAGTTGCTAAAGGGCTTGTCTTATAAGCACAAGAACTAGATTTGATCTCCAGAACTCATGTATAAAATGCCACATACAGCCATAGGCAGCATGCACCAGTAATCCCAGTACTGGGGAGACAGAGATAGGTGGATGCCTTGGATTTTCTGGCCAGCCACCTTAGTCCACTGGTGAGTTCCAGGTCAGGGAGGAATTTTGTCTCAAAAGAAAGGTGAATGGTATCTAAGGAACAACACCTGAGGATGTCCTTCATTCCCCCACCCCCCACCCCATGTGCACCTGCATGCCTGTGACGTACATGCCACATATACATACACATAAGAAATAAATAGACTAATGGTTATCAACCAGGGATTGTGTCCTCTGAGGGGGTGTCTGGCAACATCTGGAGACATTTGATTAGTACAATCTTCTTGGCATACAATAGACTCAAATATAGTTCAAGGAATAATCTGAACCAAAAAACTGCAACCAGGCTGAGGTCAGAATGCCCTGCCTTACCATGTTAGCTCATCCATGTGAGCACAGGTGCTGTGTCTTGCTGTACGTGGTGATGGAGCATGGAGGATGGCCTCTGCAGTGGACAGCTGCTTTCCTAGGTCCTCTTGTATTGTCCTTCCTAATGTATGCAGCACAGCCAAGAGATCTTCCCAAGCTGCCGAGCACAAACCTAGGCCTTCCCCTTTCTGGATCCTTTGACTTCCAGAAAGTGCCCAAACTGGTTTTGTTGTTGTTGTTGTTTTTGTTTTTTGTTGTTTGTTTGTTTGTTTTGTTTTGGTTTTTGCTTGCTTGCTTGTTTTTGAGACAGGGTCTTAAGGGTGGCCTTAAACTCTCTATGTAGCTGAGGATGGCTTTCATCTTCTGTTCCTACTGGACCTACACGAGCCTACGCCATGCATGGATGGCATCCAGGCCTTTGTGCCCATTAGGCAAGAGCTCTGCTGACTCAATTGCATCTTGAGCTTTCTCTATGTTGATTCCCACCACAAAATGTAGCATGCTTGCTCCCATGTGCCAGCCTCCCCCCTACTCTGTTCTAAGCCTGCTCACCAAACACCTCAGCTAGCCAACTCCATTGCTCTTGTCTTAATGTCACCCCCAGAAAGTGTCTTTTGACTGCCCCTGGTGGTCAGGAGGTGCCTGTGATCTGTTTTCCTACAGGGCCTTATGATTCCCCCCTCACCTCAGACTTACAGGAATGTGCTATGACAGATTTAACATGCACCATCCTCTTTCTCCAGGCTGTATCCTGCTCACTGATGCATTCTTAGCATATCTACATGAGCGTCACCTGACCAGTTCAAGAAAATGTCTTAACACTGACAGTTCAGTAACTTTTTGCCAAATGAATGAATGAATGAATGACTTTAAGCATAGCTGCAACATCAGAAGATAATTCTTTTGCATTTTCTTCTCTTCTTTCTGTGGCTTCCACTTATTGCCATTCTAATGAGCCATGGTCTCAAAGGAGAAGCTTACAGAGAAGAGGGCAGTGAAGGGTTGGGAACTTTGACCTAATGTAAGGAGGGAGGTGCATGAAAATAGCTACACTTTGCCAGTCAGAAGGATTGGAACTTGGTGAATTGCCAGGAGTACTAACCAGGGCTTGCATTTTTTTTTTTGCGTGTGTGTATGTATTATGTGCATGAATTTTATACTATTTTTCATTGTGTAGCCAGTATAAATTTCACTTTCTGTTATCTATGGAATTACAGGAGGGCAGGAATAACCTTCGATCTGTTTCAGGGTCTCTCAGATCATCTTCTATATATATGTCACCCAAAACCCCATTGGGGAAGTGTTTCAGGTAGAGAAATCTTACAGAGGTATAGAGTGTTCCTGTTTTACAGCCTGGTGAACTGGATTTTCTCAAAGAGGATGAGCAACTATTGTAGACACAGTGAGTAATTAACAAAGCTATGACTTGAAACAAGAGAGTCTTGCTTCATGAGAGACAAATTATAGAAGCTTGATGTCTTTAAATGTAGAAAACAGAGTTGGCTACTGCCAGGGCTGCAAGGCAGTTTGACATCCCCTGAAAGCTGCTGTTCCCATCCAATTTTGTTCTGGAAGTAGAGAGCAAAGGTTCCCAGGGACACCTGGGTGCATCCTCTTTCCACTTCTCAGTGTTTTGGCCTCTCATTATATCCATGGCCTAGTTTTCACAGGCCCTCTAGATGTCAATGAGCACAGAACACTAGGCAATTGTCCTTGTAAGCTTCTGAAGTTCCTTAGGCATTATGAACAAGGTCTTGGACCCTAGCTGGGTGCCATAGCCTACTTTGGTTCTGCTCTATTTCTTCAAGAAATCTAAAGGATGCTGTTGTTATCTTCCAAAAGCAGAGACCATTAACAAAAAGCAACCCTCTAACTGAGAATGTTTCCCTCCCTGCTTGTGGGCAGTGGAAAAATCGCTAGAATGGAATTATATTGTGTAGGATGCTACTGTCTGAATCAATAGAACATAGGGGAGAATCTGGCAGGACTTAGAGGAGGCAAGACCTTTGCCTTTGGTGCCCAGCCTGGGGAAAGGAAACCAATGATCTGCCTTCAAACATCAGGCTGTGCTTGATGTGGAAGCAGAAGCTAGCCTGCCCATGTGTTCCATGCCCTGGGCATATGCCTGAACAGGAGCATTGGCTACTGTCTTTGGCTAGATCTCTGGGCACTGTGGGGCTTCCAGAGAAGATCTGGTTTTCTGTTTTCTTACCTGCACTGAGCTTTATGTGTCCAAGTGTAAGAATGATTAGCAATTCTTATCAGGTGTCCTTGAAGTTGTCTTGGCATATGGAGGGAGTTGAGCTCCAAGATTTGAAATAGAGTGTGTTGTGCTGAGGGCTTGCTCCTCAGTGGGTGAAGTGAGCTCATGCAGTGTAACATAAGGAACTTAGAGAGGACCCACTCAGGCTCCGAAATAGAGCCTCCCACCCCCCTTTAGGCGGCAGACTCAATGTGAACACCCACTTGGTCTTTCCACAGCTTCCCTCCAGGGAGTGGAAGTCAACCTGCCACTTGGGTGTTTTTGTTTCATTTTGTTTGTTTCTGGCCAGCTTTTTCCCTTGACTGTCCAAATTGCATGGCATGTTGCAGGGCAGAAGACAGAAGATACAGAAGAATGGCTGGCACCACATTGGGCCACTGGAAGCTCTTCTGTGCCCTTTTTATTCCTGCACTCATATGACATACCCACGTTTGCAAACCCAGCATTTGTATCCCTCAGGTTGGAGGATCACGTAAGGGACGTTCAAACTGAGGGGAATCCGAAGCAGCCTGGCTCCCCTTCTCAGGGACTACCTTTTACCAAAGGTAAACTCTGTGTTGTGAAATTTCTCTCAGGGGGAGACAAAAACATAGGTTAGCACTCTTTCTTCCTAAGACAAACAGAGGCACAATTCCCACAAAGTCCACTCTGGGTAAAGAATGAATTTACTGGCTTTCTTCCCTTACAAGCACAGGTGAGGGATTACTTACAGGGCTCTGGCTTTCCTCCCTCACATGGCCATGCCTATAAGGCCTTACACCACAGGGATGAGGGCTTCTCTGTTGCTTCATAGACATAAGTATGAGTTGTGCAGAGTCATCATCCACTGTTAAAGCCGGCTCAGAAGGTAAAGGTACTCACTACCAAGCCCGACCACCAGGAACCCATATGGTGGAATGAGAGAAAGGATTCCTGCAAGCTGGCCTCTGATTGACACACACACACTGTGGCAAGTGCACGTGTGCACTCCTGTGCATGCACATCCTAACAAATGTAATTAAAACAGAAATTCAATAAGGACAGCAAAAGAGAAAGTACTCGTGGGACATAAAACCATGCTAGGAAATTTGGTGGAGCAGGTGGAGACCCGGAGACTCGGTGGGCACATACCTGAGGCTTGGGTGACTCCCAGCTCCCTGCCAGACTCCTGACTTGGAACACGTGTCATGCTTCTCACATAAAAGAAATGTGTCCTATGGTCATGTAGGCTCAAAACAGGGTTTTCCATGCTAATGAGTTACCTAGAGGCCTGGAGGGCTTAGCCAATAAGCTCCCCTTCCCAGACACTCCTCCCTGCAAAAGATACTTAATCTCAGGCCCGCCCTGAGAAGTTGGGTATGGTTTTATGAATCCATTTTCCACCATGAACAACCAATGGACTGTTTAGAACCATGGTCTGTCTCTTTCATCAGGATCTGCTGTGAGGAACCTTTGTCTACAGAGCCACATCTTTATTCTCCATAGAAGGCCTCTCTGTGCTCCCAGCCACAACTGCCACCAAGCCTGCTTCAGCCAGGCTAAGGACAATCCATCACCCTATGAGACAAGCCAGAGCTCTCCTCCCCCACCCCTCGCCCTGGGCTAGACACTGTCAGCCCATTCCCCCTTTCCCCCCTCCCCCACTTTGTTCTCTGCTCTTCCAAGACTCCCAGTGGCACCTAGATGTCCAAGAGTCTGAGAACCTCACAGCCCTGGCCTCATTGCAGGCCTGGGGACCCCCAAACCAGCTCTTACTTCCCCACATCTCAGACTGTGCTTTCCCACCCCGAGCAGTATCCCAGCACTTCCTTACAGCCCAGCACCCTTGCCCTGGCGGTGTGGGGTAAGCTCAGTCAGACTCCCTGCTTTCTACCTCCTCAAGAGGCAGTGCCTTGTGGCAGGGTGGACACAGGCCTACAAGTACCCAGTGGGGAAACCTGACAGACATTTGGCCTGTGGACCAGACCATAGTCAGCTGTGACAAATCATGTTGCTAGTATGTGCCCTTGGCTTGCTATAAAAATGTCTGTAATCTTCCTCCAAAAGATCCATAACCTCTGTCTAGCTATGAAAAAACAAACAAACAAATCTTAATGTAAAGGAAGCTTCCAAAGTATGTGTCTAGTATTTTTACTAGTACTTGGTCACTCAGGGTCAAGTCTGAGAAACTGTTAGAGCCAAGAGGATCTGTGAGGTAGTTATGGGAGCAAAACTGGAATCTGAGGGTAAGTGAATGGATGAAGGAAGGAAGGAAGGAAGGAAGGAAGGAAGGAAGGAATCCAGTGCTGGGGAGATTCCCTGAGCCCATGTAAAGAGCCAGGTGTGCTGCACACCTGTCACCCCAGCAGGGGTCATGGGTCGTGGAAGGAGGGTGGGAGCAGGAGACAGGAAGATCCCTAGAGCTTGTTGGCCAGTCAGCATCACTTACTTGGCAGATTCCAGGCCAGTAAGAAACTCTGTCTTAAAAACATAAAAGATTGATGGTCCTCAAGGCAGGAGATGATACTCGAGCTGGTGATCTGGTGTCCACATACATGTATATACATGTACATGCATGTGCATGTATATGTGCACTCCCATACATGAATCCACACAGAGAAACTCAAAGCAATCCAAACAAAATCTGGACTTCTGTTAATAATAATGTCTTAACATTGGCTTGTTAAATGCATCAAAAATACCAGCTTCTGACCCTGATCGTAGGGTAAATGAGAGAAGGGTGCATGGGAATTGTTCTCTGTCTTCTCAAATTCTCTGTAAGTCTAAAAGTGATCGGAAAATTTAAATCAATTAAAAACCTATTAATAGCAATAATGATTTTCTCTCTTGGGTGATGTCACTGAGGAAAGTTCAACACCCAGGGGCACCTGTGACTTCCCTCTGTCAGCTATGACTTTTCAGAGTTCTGGCTGTCGTGGCTACCACACAGTACAACACAGGCAGGTACACACCCCACCTGATGTAATTCATGCTGGCTTGGAACCTAGCAGCATGAAGGAAAAGTCAGAGTCAACTCCTGCCTCAGAAGAAAACCAGTCACTTTTCTCTGTGCCTACACTGCCATGCACATACCTGGGCTGAGTCACTCTGCACACTGCATTTCCATTATTCAACTTCATTGTCCATCTGTGATCTCCCTTACTTTCTTTGTCATTTAAACAAGTAGTTCTCAACTGGTGGGTCGCAATCCCTCTGGGGGTGGCATATCAGATATCTACATTGTGATTCATAGCAGTACAAAATTATAGTTATGAAGTAGCAATGAAATAATCTTATGCTGGAGGTCACCACAGCATGAAGAACTGTATTAAAGAGCCGCAGCATTAGGAAGGGTGAGAACCACTGTTGCAGACCTTAGTTCTATGCCCAGTGACTTAAATGTGACAGCCAAGAACTGCAGTGATGGCTCAGTTTGGGAAGCATACAGAAAGCTGAGTGCAATCATGCATGTTTTCTATCCCAGTGTTGGAAAGGCAGAAGCAGGAAGACTCCTGGGACCAATGAATCAGTGAACTCTAGGTTCAGGGAGAAACCCCATCCCAAAAATAAAGTGGGAAGTGATTAGAGAGACATTTGATTTTGATCTCTGGACTGCACATGTGTGCTTGCATAGTGTGCATACACCTGCACACATGCATTCATGCACACACATGCACGTTCACACATTCACACACACACACACACACACACACAGGAGTAGAAGACAAATCAGCAGTGTGTATTCATGTGATGCTGCTGCTCAACCAGGCTGCTTGTGACACCAGAGAAAAGATGGTGTGATCAACTGTATTTTTCAAACATGGCCAAGGCAATACTTTCTATCCCACCAGTACTTCCTTTAATGAGGCCTTGCCAACTTCTCCCACAGCTTGACTCGGAGCAATCTCTGCACTTGAAATGGGAAGATCTTTGAAGCTATTTGGCTTGTGGTAGAAGTAATGCTACATGAGTCCTGAAGTTGCATCATGATATGTATATATATATATATATCATGGTGTATATACCCACTTCTCCAACTGCTGTGTTGGGAGCCTCACTCTTAGAACCCCAACTCCATGTTGCAAACATGCCTATACAGCCTACGACAGGTAACTCTGGAGAGTAATTAAGACTATGGCCCACATTCTCTGTTGAGCTCTCAACTGCTAGCATCCGCTTGGCAGCTATCTTGGACCTAGATTCTCTATTCCCCGGCCAAGCTATTCCAGTGGGTGCCACATGGAGCAGAGAGGAGCTGTCTAATCACACCCTGTCCAAGTCACTGATGAGTGCCGCATCACTATATTTTGGAGCATAGTTTAAAGGGATAGATAAGCAAAACTGATGGGCAAGTAAAATCCTGGAGGTCAACCTACCGTCTATATTATTTCACAAAAGAGATCAGATGCCAAAACCAGGATTTGTTACCACAAGTGGGGACTGATCAGAAGGGGTGGGCTGTATTTGGAAATAACCAAAATGTTAAAACAAACCAAGAAAGCACTGAGGGCCTGTGATGATCCGTACTCCAGGTTCAGGGCTATCGGGAGATGCTAGTGAACACATGGTTCTCTGTAGCCCTAAAGTTCAACTTTCTACTGAGAAAACATACAAGTAACCATACAGCTAAGTCAACTTGAGAGACTGAAATAACAGGCTGTTTGGTGCTTGTGTGGTGAATGCTTTGGCCACTGAGCTCCCCTCACCCCCAGCTTTGGACACACTGTCCTTGATATAACAGGACTCACGAGGAACCCAAGCCTCCGGAAGTTAGATAGGTACCTGCTCAGGTTCATTTGTCTGAGAAGACATGGTTAAGCCTAGATTGCCTGTTTAATCTCGCCTGAAGTGTTTTCAAGCCCCGGATGTGGGGAGGAGTTCACCTAATTTTCTTTACTCCAAATCTCACATAGGAAAACAAATCCCCAAATTAAATAAATTAAAGGCAAAGTGAAAATCTTGCAGCGTGGAGCCTGAACAGGAGAGAGCATGTCATATAACATTAAAAAGACAAATTCAAACATAGGAAACACAATTAAGAAGATAATGGGGGGAAAGAATGAACAATGGACCTTTGGGGAGCCGTGCGCTGGTGGAAACCTCCCACGGAGTCCATCTGCCACAGTGTGGCTGGTGTGATACTTTCCTTTCTTCTTAGGTTACTTCTTTGAGTTTGAACATTGGCCTGATTCATGTCTACTCTCTCTCTCTGGACTTAATTAGGTGTGTTATTATTAATTATTATTATTTATTGTATTGTTTGTCTTTGAACGGCAGAGCATCCCTCCCAAAGAGGAATGACTCAGTCTGAGTGTGTGTATGTGTGTGTGTGTCTGTCTGTCTGTATCTGTATCTCTCTCTCTGTATCTTTGTGTGCTATGTTTCGTGTTTCTTTATGTGTGAATGTGTATGTATGTGTATGTTTGTGTGTGTATGTATCTCTTAGTATGTGGTTTATATTTGTGTTTCTCTGTGTGAATGTTTATGTGTGTGTATTTTTTGTGTGTATCCGTGTGTGTGTGTGTGTGTGTGTGTGTGTGTATGTTGTGTGTGTGTGATGGAGATGAACTGACAATCACTTCTGGAGGACAAAGAGTGTTTTCCAGAAGCCTTGTGATTAAATTTAGCAGAAGTTTCTTTTAGAAATATGTTTTTAAAAACGCCCTACCTGATCATTTATTTTTATTCCAAATCATCAAGAAAATTGAAGGTTCCTACCATCTCCTTAATTGAATAAGGAGAGACAGATGTGGAAGGATCCTGTCGAATGTGGAACAAACTCCAGATCCCTAATTAGAACGTTTGCCCACACTCTTCTCTCTGCCTGGGAGGCTCAGAGGTCTGCCTCTTTCCTACCTGTTTCTGATGTGTTTCCTTTTGCCTATCAGGTTAATTTGGAGACCAACCCATTGCTCATTTCCTTTAATAGGACACTTAAGCACATTCATATTGCAGAACAGAACAACAGACCTCCCTAAGATTTCTTGGGCCTTTGATACGTTTGTTATGATGTTTCCAAGGAAACAGGATTAGGGAAGGCAGAAGGCATTTGCTGGGTGTTTTCTGGAAACAGGGATTCTTGTTTCTTGAACCTGTGTCTAGAAACTCTTATTATTCATCCTCTGTTGTGGAACTAGATGATGCTTGAGTTTAGGAAGGAATTATGGGCCTTTGGTGGCACATATCTGAATTCCTAGTTTCAAATGGTCCAAAATTAGCTATTTCAGGTAAATGCAGACAATTATATTAAATTCTCCAGACCTGTAGTTTCTATTGGCTTTATGTAAGAGATGCTGGATTCTTTTTTTTTTAAAAAAGAATTATTTATTTTACGTATATGAGTACACTATCACGGTCTTCAGACACACCAGAAGAGGGCACTAGATCCTATTACAGATGGTTGTGAGCCATCATGTGGTTGCTGGAAATTGAACTCAGGACCTCTGAAAGCACCAAGCCATCTCTCCAGCCCTGAGATGTTGATTTCTTAAAGGCAAGGAATGATAATTGATTTGAAGAAGCCTGAGAATACAGTCTGAGCCATGGCCCCATTTTATAGTTAAAGCTTTGTTGGAATACAGCCATGCTTGGTGCCAGAGCTCTCTGAGTGCCTGACCACGTGTGAAGTGCTGTGTTGGGGACTGGGGAAAGGGTACAAGCAAGACATGGGTCTCTACATTCTTGGAACATCAAAACCCTATTATAGGGTTGTTATGACAACCTTTATTATGACAAGTGAGTTTACATTTCCTACAACTGCAGCACAGTTGTGTTAGGAATATGGAACCCCAAAGATGAACCCTCCTGAGCTATGCACACTAACTATTCTTGGTTTTGCTTATTCCTGTCACTTGATGAGCCTTTCATACAACTCAGGGACAAGTAAAAAATATTTGGCAAGAGTTTTGTGGGTCACTGTATCTCTGTTGTAATGACTTAGCTCTGGTAGTACAGAAACAGCCATCACATAGGCAAACAAGTTGACTGAATTCCAATAAAACTTTATTTGTAAGGTGGGTCAGCAGTGCTCGTCACACTATGTAGTTGGCCAACTCAGACAGAACTTACAGTGGGTGGTTAATAAATATTTGTTAAAAACATAACTCACATGTAGATAGTTCAAATAACTGGAGTTTAAGATAAAATTAGTCTACAAAGTTATAATATCTGCTTATTGTATAAAGTTTGGGGAAATGTTTTAAAAGATCATATAGAGAGAAACTCTATATGAGGGTAGAGAGATAGGGATAGAGAGATAGCTCAGTCATTAAAGGGCTGGCTTTATAAACTTGAAGGTCTGAGTTCATCTCTAGAACCACATAAAACAGAGACAGGCCCAGTGGGTATATTCCCAGTGTAGGATGATAGGGACAGGCCCAGTGGGTGTATTCCCAGTGTAGGATGGTAGGGACAGGCACAGTGGGCGTATTCCCAGTGTAGG
>JADRCH010000128.1:5452538-5468597 GCA_019843965.1 Rhynchomys soricoides | reverse complement strand
GTGTAGGATGGTAGGGACAGGCACAGTGGGCGTATTCCCAGTGTAGGATGGTAGGGACAGGCACAGTGGGTGTATTCCCTGTGTAGGATGGTAGGGACAGGCACAGTGGGTATATTCCCAGTGTAGGTGGTAGAGACAGGCAGATCCCTGGGGCTGCTGGTCATTTGGACTACTTAGAGAATTCTAGGCCAGTAAGAAACCTTAGATAAAGAACTAAGATGACAGTTGGGCTTGGTGGCTCACATCTTTAATCCTAGCACCTGGGAGGCAGAGGCAGGTAGATCTCTGTGAATTGAGAACAGTCTGGTCCATATAGCAAATTCCAGACCAACCAGGGCTACATAGTGAGACCTTGTTTCAACAAAAAAGAGTGTGCATGACACATCACCTATGGCCTCCACACACATGCAGACATGCACATATGTGCCCCCACATACATAAACACAGACACACACACACACACACACACACAGACAGAGGGAGACAGAGACAGAGAGAGACAGAGACAGAGAGACACACACAGAGACAGAGACACAAAAAGAGACAGAGAGAGACAGAGACACTGAGAGACACATACAGAGAGAGAGAGGTAGAAATACTAAAAGATATCCCCATTAAAAATTTGTATTTCTATTCTTATTTGTCATTTCTTTATAAGTGCCTTTTGTTTTTAAATCAAGAGAGTAAATAATTGGGATTTAAGATTATTATAATCCGTATTTGTTCTATTTGTGTGGGAGTGGAGATAACTGATGGGTCCTGCTTCCCTTGGGATTCCTGTCACAGAGCTCCTGTCCTCCGAAGTGGATAGTACTTATGCACAAAGCAAGCTCGGTGGCTGTGGCTGCCTCTTGATATTCAGAATTAGATTTTTTGTCCATGATCCAGGTTCTGAAAAATCCTGAAGTTCTTTTGGATTCAAGGGAGGATTTAATTACAAAGCCTGGTAGAATCTCAGCGCTGAGGGCTGTGTTGCTTCTGTGTGGGCAACTCATTTTCCCAGAGGAGAGCTCTTTCCTCCTAGCCTGGGAGACAGGCAGAGTTCCTGGAAGGCTGCTCACGAGGACCTGGCCTTTTGAGAATGCACTGCTTGAAAAGTGGCCCGGAAAGGGCTGTGCTGAGTACGGGAGCCCAGAAGAGTTAACAGCTTGGTGTAGCAGGGTGTGGGGGTTGGTAATTAGGAACTTTATGTCTTTCCGGTTCTATGGTAAGGAGGGGGACGGAATTCCAGCTCCACTGCACCCACAAACACACCCTGCTTTCACCCCTCATTTCCCTTCCTCTTCTATCTTCTTCCTCTTCTTCCTCTGTCCCTCCTCCTCCTCTCCCTCCTCCCTGCCTCTCCATGCATCCTTATCTGTTCTAATCTGACAGTATGACTAGCAGCCTCTGTCCCCTTATGCTCCTCTTGAGCACCCCCATTGCATCAACCGTCTCTAGCCGCCTCCCCAGATAAATAGAGGTCCTCCATAGAGGTCCTCCATACAGCGGTTTACTTTTAAAGCCAGACAACTCACGATATTCCAAAGTAATTCCAAGGTCCTTCTGGAAGTGTACCAACATTCCGATGGCCTCCAAGATCCTCTGTCCCCAGCTGGGAGGTGGCAAGCTGGCAGGGGACAATTATATTTGGCAGCTTTTAAAAGATGGATGTTTGGCTTGGTGAGAAGGGAGGTGGCCGAGTCATGTGCTTGAGGCACATGTGGTATAGGCATCCATCTGTTTCCTTGCTATTTCCAAAGATGACTGCGTGGCATTTCACTATCTACCCCAAACACCTCCTCTGTTCTCCCCAAAGGCCAAGGGTGGGGATTTATCAGACACACGGTGCTGTATACCCTTTAAGCTGCTGAAGGTTCAGTCTAGAAGCCGGTCTTTCAGAGGAGGAGGAGGAGAAAGAATATGGAGGGATGTGAGCACGGGTCTCCATCATGTGCCTGGTGTTGCCCATTTGTTCTTTGATTCACTCTGTGAGGTAGAGAGTCTTCCTAAACTGCGATATCCCCTTAATGCTGGCAAAGAACACTTCCTATCCTTGTACCTGTTCTCCTTAAAGTGATTGCAACATGCTACGTATAGCATAACACTAAGCACTACTGAAGTCTCCTCAGTATGCCAGTTTTGATGATCATTGATCAGAGTTGTGTGGTATGTACTTACCACTGAGGAAGGATAGAACTCATGGAAGTTCACATTACAGAACCCTGGGCTGAAGTGGACTGTTCACTGCTGAAGGTGTTTGTCAGCTAGCTCTGCCTACTGTGGAAGACATTTGGACATTCATTCTTCCCATGAATATTCGTGGAGCTTCAACAGTGTGCCTGCTGGAGGTCTGAGCATGGAGGAAGCATTTGAGAACTTTAACAGTGAGGAAGACAACAGCAAAGTACAAACAAGTGATCAATTGAACATACAACTTTAGGTACAGGTGAACATTGCCAGGAAACTAAAACATGGGGCTGGGGGATGCTTGGCGGGTAGGAGCACATATTGCACAAGCAGGAAGATCTGAGTTTGAAATTTCAGCACCCATGTAAAAAGCTGGATGTGGCCACAAACAACCCCAAGACTATACAGGAAAGTGATGGAGTCAGGAAGAGTCCTGGAGCTCTCGGCTCCAGCCCCGGCTCCAGGTTCAGAGAGAGATGAGACAGTGACAGGGAAGGACACCTAGCCTTGTCCTCTATTTTTTACATACATGCAGTTACACGCACCATAAATTATACATGTATGCACACACATGCATGCACATGTGCATAGGTAAGATGTGGTGACTGCCTGCATGAGGACAGTATTAACGCACGACCAGGAAAGACCCCAGGGAGAGGTGACACTGGAGCTGAAGAATGAAGAGAAATCTCACCAAATGGAAGGCTTAGCTAAGGACAAACAGCATTAGGTGCAAATATGAGATGACATTAAGGGTAATGTCCCATTAAAACTCCAGACTCTCTTTTCCTCTCTATGTAGTAGCATGCTGCCTATTAATTCAGAGGTGCTGAACAGTTGTTAGCCAAAAGGGTCCTTGAAATTCTATCAGAATTTGGAAATAAATCCAACTTGAGAATAATCAGAGTGGTGCACCTTCATGATCAGCAAATTCTCATGGCTGGTCTTAAGTTTTAGGAAAGGACTAAGCCACAGATGGATTGTTCTAGAAAACCATAGTTCATTACATTCTCCCAGAAGCCAACTTAGATCTGTCTAAGTTCTAATGACACCTGCTAATGAGTCCTATTGGCTTCCTCCATTAAGGCAAGACATGTAACTTATTTCTGTTGGTACATCCCAGAGAGTCTCTGGTGTTGGGTGCCATGGTTACATATCTAAAAGAACGGCTGCATTCATTCATTTAGCAGAAATGTGTTGAGCACCTCCTATTAGCTCAGCACTCTGGCAGGCAACAGGGCCAAAGATGACAACATGTCTGTTCACCACGAGCTTTTTGCTTCATGGGGACAGGGACATGGATTTGTAGTTGCTGGTTGTTTAATATGGACCGTATTACTTACCTCTGCACATTGAGCAGTCTCATCTAGGCTAGAGCTCTGCAAGCTTAATGTGGGAGGGACAAACTGAACTACATGTGTGGATCGAGCAAGCGTACTGATGGGGACTGGGAAGTATTTTCAGAGTGACCGCATTGGTTCATGAATTCATCTGCACAGCGAAACAGGTATGGAGTTTTATATTTTTGTGAGAAATCTGTAGTCAGTGAAATCTCCGCTGCTGCTGCTGCTGCTGCTGCTGCTGCTGCTGCTGCTGATGATGATGATGATGATGATTTGGAGACAGGGTTTCTCTGTGTAGCCCCTTGCTGTCCTGGAATTTGATCTGTAGACCAGGCTGGGCTCAAGCTCAGAGATCATCCTGCCTCTGCCTCTTGAGTGCTGGGATTAAAGGTGTGCAACACCACTGGCCTAGCAAACTCTCTGATCTCTGTGTGCGTGCATGTGCTCTCTCTCTCTCTCTCTCTCTCTCTCTCTCTCTCTCTCTCTCTCTGTTTGTGTGTGTATTATCTGGATGTGCACATGTACCTATGTGTTCTGTGTATCTGGAGGCTTGAGGCCAGTGAAGGGTGTTTTCCTTACTGGAGCTTACTGGAGCTCAAGGGTCAATGAAAGGAGCAGGAGCAGGGGCAGGAGCAGCAGCAGACCAGCTAACCTAATTTTTCCCTGTCATGCATTGGTTACTAGATTGGCCACTGTGGAAGTGCAATGGCAAGCTCCCACAGTCTCTTTTGTGATATCTTGGGGGAAGTCCCAGGACTATGTGAGTTTGTGGATTTAAAGCAGTTTCTTCATGACCACACCTCCACTCTGCTGCCAATAAGTCATACTGACCAGATAGTTCTGAGAACCACAATTTTTAAAAAGTTAACCTCCATCTCTCCCAACCCCACTCTCTGTTGTCCAGAGCGTTCTTGAATTTTTGAGCTCAAGAGATTTCTGTCCTCTGCCTCCAGAGCACCTGCTATTGCAGGTGAGGTCTTCATGCTCATCTTGAGCCATGTGTTTTTCTGAGGGGAAGATATTGGCACAGGGACTTGTATCATGGTGATGGGAAGGATGGTCTAAACCAGTAGTTCTCAACCTTCCTAGAGCTGCAACCCATACAGTCTCTCATGTTGTGGTTACTTCCTACCATAAAATTATTTTGTTGCTACTTCATAACTGTAATTTTGTTAGTTATAAATTGTAATGTAAATATTGATATGTGACGCCCATGAAAGGGTCATTGGATCCCCAAAGGGATAGTGACCCACAGGTTGAGAACCTTTGGTTTAGACTCCCCCAGACACACACCACATACCCCCAAACCCACAAGGAAAGACCGACAGAACTGAGGATGTCCGACTAGCTGATGGCAAGTCTGTGGGAACTGGACTGCATCTTCAGATATCGGAAGTGGAGGAGGGCGTAAGATCTCCTGTGCAAACTTAGAAGGAAGAACTACCATCGATAGTCATGATCCAAGTTACAGGACTCCAATTTGGTCTTAAATTAGATATGTCAGAGAAGAATGTCTCCCCGTAGCTGGGGGAGAGGTCTCTTCATTTGGGGCTAAAGTTATCTGATTTTGATCTTTCTCACAGGAAGTGGACCTGAGATTGAACTTTTCATTTTCCCCTTTCTTTTGTTAACACATATTAATTGTATGAATTATACATTTGTATAATATTTTAATCATGTTTACCTTATCTCTTACCCTTTCTTATCTACACCCTTAATAATTCACCTCGTTTGTCTTCTCGTGCATCTCTCTGGATCTAGCTCACTGTGCTTTACATGGTGCAGTTCCACTAATTCCTCTGCCTATGACATAATTCTGCTTGTTTTTAATGGCTGGTCATACTGCATCATGGGCACATGCCACCTTTTTGTATATCTTATCTACTTGTGTGTTTGTAGACACGAGTGCAGACTCCACAAGTTGGCTCTTGTGAATAATGCAGCAGTAGATGTGCAGGCTGTGTGTATGATTTCTGTGGTATGTACCCAAAAGCTCTTCCAGGAACCTTCCTGCTGATGTCCAAGGTGGCTGGATTAGTTTCCACTCCCATCAGCAGTATTTAGAACTTTTCTTTTCCACGAATCATTGCCAGCATTAATTATATTTTTGTGACTGTTCACTATTAACCACTTATCACCAGGAGTGGAAGGGAAAACCTGTTGCAGCTTGATGTTACCTATGCAAGTTTGTAAATGGTCTGGGTGTTGGCTGAAAATAATCTCTAGCTAATCATTAAAACATTTCTTTGTTTATTGAAAATAAATTCTTTTCTCATACAATATATTCTTATTAAAGTTTCTTCTCCCACCTCCCCTCCCCTCCAGATCCACTCCCTTTCTGTCTGTCATTAGAAAAGAACAGGCTTTTAAGAGATAAAAACCAAATCTGACAAAATGTAATAAGATGAAGAAAGAACTTTCATATTGAGATTGGACATGGCAACCCAACAGGAGGAAAAGAGTCCTATGAGCAGGAACAAGAGCCAGAGACCCACTCACTCTCACAGTTAAGGGTCCCACATAAATACTAAGCTAATAGCTATACTATGTGTGCAGAAGACCTGGTGTAGACCCACGTAGGTCCTGTGCTTGCTGCATCAGTCTCCATGAGTTCATAGGAGCCTTGCTTAGTTGACTCAGAGTTGTTCTTCTGCTGTCCTCCATCCTCTCTGACTCTTACAGTCTTTCCACCTCCCCTCACATGGGATTCCCTGACTCCTATCTAGACTCCCTCTCTCCAAGTAATGTCTGGCTGTGGGTCTTTGCACTTGTTCCCATCTGCTGCTGGAGGAAACCTCTCTGATGATGACTGGATAAGGCATGGATCTATGAGTATAGCAGAGTATCATTAGGAATCAATTGGTTGTTGTTAAATGTCTGTTTGTCTGTTTGTTTTTAAGACCACTAGCATTTGATTTTACCCTAGGTCTCTGAACTATCTAGTCTCTGGTTCTTGGTTATCCAAGCAGTGCCCACTATGGGTTCCTTCTCATGGAGTGGGCCTTAAGTCAAATCAGACATTGGTTGGCTACTCCCACAAGTCCTGTGCCACCACTGCCCTAGCATATTTTGAAGGCAGGACAGATTGCAGGTCAAAGGATTTGTGACAGGGTTGGTATCTGTGTCTTACTTTTGGTAGCTTGGAAAGTACCTTCCTGCATCAAAGGGATAGACCACAGGAATGAAGGCTCCATGTAAGCACCAGCTTGACTTCTCCACAGTTAATGAGTTGTGTGGATGTTATCCTTGGCAACAGGACCCCTGCTCTCAGTTTGCTGTCAGTTTGTCTTAGCATCAGCCTGGATTTTTGGGAGATTTTCATGGGATCCCCTTGGCTAACACCTCAAATGAGTGCAACCTAGATCTACCACTGGAAGCCTTGCCTGGTTACAGGCTATGGCCAGTTGAGACTTTGTATCCTTCGTTACTAGGAGTTCTCACTAGGACCAGCTTCATAGATTCCAGGAAGTTTCCACTGCCCTGGTTTCCACAACACTCCCTAAATGCCCCTGGTAGCATCCGTCTCTACCTGAACTCCCTCCTTCCATCACACTCCCCCGACCTGGTCTGTCCTGGACCATCTGCTTCCAGTTCACCATGAAGTCTATTCTGTTTTCCCTTCCAGGGAGATGCATGTGTCCAACATAGACCCCTCTTCCTTACCAAATCTCTCTGGGTGTAGAGATTGTAGCTTGGCTATATCATTTATTTAATGGCTAATATCCACTTATAAGTGAATAGTACAATATTTATCTTTCTGTGTCTTGGTTATCTTGCCCGGGATGAATTTTCTCTAGTTTCATCCATTTGCCTGCAAGTTTCATGATGTCATTTTTTGTTTGTTTGTTTGTTTTAATTTAATCACTTAGTAACCCTCCAATGTGTAAATGTACCACTGTTTTGTTTCCCATTTTATAAACCATTTTATTTATCCATTCTTCTGTGTAGGGACATGTAGGTTGTTTCCGGTTTCTGGTTATGAGGAATAAAGCCACAACGAACATTGTTGAGCAAGTGTCCTTGTGGTAGTATGGAGTGTCCCTGGGTCTTGAGGCAGATCAATTGCCAGTTTTCTGAGAAACTACCATATTGATTCCCAGAGTGGTTGTACAAGTTTGCACTCCTACTACCAATGGACGAGTGTTCCCTTGTTCCACATCCTCTCCAGGACGGCGGTCACCTGAGTTATTGATCTTAGTTCCCAGACACATAGAAGATGGAATCTCAGGGTCATTTTGATTTGCATTTTCCTGATGGCTGAGGATATTAAACATTTTCTTGGCCATTAGAGATTCCTCTAATTAGATCTGTACCCCATTTTTAAATTAAAATATTTGGTTTTTAAATATCTGGTTTCTTGAGTTCTTTATATATTTTGGATATTAATCCTCTACTGTATGTGAACTTGGTAAAAATCTTTTCCAACTCTGTAGGCTGCAGCCTTGTTCTATTGATGTGTCCTTTGCCACACAGAAGCTTTTCAGTTTTATGAGGTCCCATTTATTAATTGTTGATCTTAGTGCCAGTGTTAATGGTATTCTGTCAGCTCAGAACGTCTTCTCCTGTGCCAATGAGTTCAAGGTTATTCCCTATTTTCTATTCTGTCATGTTCAGTATACCTAGTTTTATGTTAAGATCTTTGTTCTACTTAAAGTTGAGTTTTGTTCAGGGTGACTGATATGAATCTATTTGTATTCTTCTATAGTTAGCCATTCATTTTGCCCAGCACCATTGTTTTTAAGATGCTGTCTTTTTTCCAATGTGTATTTTTGGCTTCCTTAAAATAAAAAAAAAAAAAAAAGTGACCATAGGTATATGGATTTATGTCTGGGTCTTCAATTTGATTTCATTGATCAACATTTATGTTTTTATGCCAACAACATGCTGTTTTCATTGCTATAGTTTAATAGTATAACTTGATCAGGAATGGTGAGGTCTCTAACAGTACTTTTATTGTTCAGAGTTGTTTTATCAATCTGGTGTGTGTGTGTGTGTGTGTGTGTGTGTGTGTGTGTGTGTGTGTGTTGCCATATGAAGTCGAGAACTGTCCTTTCAAGATCTGTGAAGCATTTTGTTGGAATTTGGATGGGGATTGTTTTGCATCTGTAGATTGCTTTGGTTGGATGGGCATTTTTACTATGTCAATCCTACATCTTCTATAGCTTCTTCAATTTATTTCTTCAGAGACTTGAAGCTTTTAATCATACCAGTCCTTTACTTGCTTGTTTAGAGTTACCCCAAGATATTTTGTGTTATTTGAGGCTATTGCAAAATGTGTTGTCTCCCTGATTTCTTTATCAGTCTGCTTTTCATTTGTTTATAGGAGGGATACTGATTTTTTGGAGTTAATTTTATATCCAGGTATTTTGCTGAAAGTGTTTATTAGTTGTAGGAATTTCCTGGCGGGATGTCGAGGTTACTTATGTATATTGTTATGTTATCTGAAAATAATGATACTTGGCCTTCTTCCTTCCCAATTTGTATCTATTGATCTTCTTCAATTGTCTTATTGCTTTAACTAAAACTTCAGTACTATATTGAATAGATATGGCGAGAGTAGACAACCTTGTCTTATTCCTGAGTTTAGTGGAACTGCTTTGAGTTTCTCTCCATTTACTCTGATGTTGGCTAAAAGCTTGCTATTAATTGCCTTTATTATATTCAGCTATGTATCCCCATTGCATCCCCAATCTCTCCAAGACTTTTATTTATTAAGGGGTTTCGAATTTTGGTAAAAGGCCTTTTCCTGCATCTAATGAGATGATCATTTGTTTTTTTCTTTCAGATTATTTATGTGGTGGATCATATTTCCCAATTTTCAGATATTTAACAATCCTTGAATCTCTGAGATGAAGCCTCTTTGATCATGGTATATGAAGTTTTTTTATGTATTCTTGGATTTTGTTTACAAGTATTTTATTGAGTATTTTTGTATCAATATTCATGAGGGGAATTTGTTTGTAATTCTCTTTATTTAGTCATTATGTGGTTTTGGTACTAGAGTAACTGTGGCCTCATAAAATAAGTCAAGCCCTGTTTCTTCTGTTTCTATTTTGTGAAATAATTTAAGGAGTATTGGCATTAATTCTTCTTTGAAAATCTAGTAGTTTTTTTCTAAAACCATCTGGCTCTGGGCTTCTTTTGGTTTATAGTCTTTTAATAACTGCTCCTCCTATTTTACTAGGAGTTATAGGTGTAACTTAAATTGATTATATGATTTTTTGTTAACTTTGGAAGGTGGTACCAATTGAGAAAGTTATCCATTTCTTTTAGATTTTCCAATTTGGTGGCATGGGCAAAACTTTTTTTTTTTTTTTGAGCAAATAGTATCTGCAGGCCGAGCAGTAAGTTGTGCCCTGCCTCCAACACTTTGAGCTTCAGACTGTGTTGGTTTTTTTTCCTGATACTATAGCAGGTTTTGGCATTTGAAGTTCATTGTGTTTCCAAGCATTTATGGTGCTAGATTTGGTGGGGGAAAAGATATGATGGGCCATTGTTCCTCATCAAATTCTGAAATATTTGAGCTAGGAGAGTCACAGCATTGGGTTTATCAATAATGCAGCTACTACAGGGTTTAACACTGGAAGTGGGCAGGGGTACAAATGTTCCATTAAATTATGTTCTTCAATGTGGAGATAAACAAAGGAGGTGATCACTAGTGTTACCATCTAACCATGGTATTTAAGATTATCCTCTAAACTCTCAAAAAGGAGCATATTTTCTATATGGTTACTCCTTAATTTCTCTCTCTCTCTCTCTCTCTCTCTTTCTCTCTCTCTCTCTCCATCTATCCATCCATCATCTGCCTGTCTATCTACTATGAAGAGAGAGTAAGTGAGAGAGGATACGCCATATCAGTGAATTGCTGTAGATATTAGATTCCAGGGGAGACAAACATCCTCACCTTGTGGACTTCTTGGCTTTGTGGTCAGGCCCAACATCATGGTGGTGGGATCACATAGAAGGGGACTTTCATTTCACTGAAGGAGTGAAACAGAGGAAATTACCATGTACCAGGCACAGCCTTCAGAGGCATTTCCCCAGTGACTTATTTCTCCAAAGAGGTTCTACCTTCTAAAGTTCCAGAACCTTCTAAAATAGTGCCATGACCTAAGGACCAAGTATTCAACACACACAGCTTTGGAGAACATATTGGATGGAAGCATAGTATATTTCCTTTAAGTAGGACTCTAAATCTGTATGTTCATTTTAAATTTATATCTGTGTCTATGCAAGGTACAGTCTTAGAACTGTACCTTGTTGGGGTCCAGAGTCACCTCACAAATGACATGAACACTGATTTGAGACAGACAAGGATAGTTTATTTAGCATATACCACAGGACTGATAGATCAGGGCTACTATCCAGACCTGGGAGTTGAACCTTGATATTGAGTTAAGATCCTACAGGGCTTTTTATGCCTGAGATCCACAAACATCTGTGCCAAGTTATTCCACCAATCAGAATTTAAGGATAGATGACTTCCTTAGGAACATGTCTTTGTTGTACACTTAACATACTCTCATAGGTTGGTGTATTCAACTGTTTTGGGGGACTTGCCTTGTCTAATATTCATGCTCTAACTTGTCTACCAGGATGGGACTTGCTTAACATTTATGTCTTAACTTGCCAATCAGGATGTCAGCTACCCATGTATATGTCTCTTTCTAAGTAGGATGTCAGTTCCCAGGGAAGTCTTGGGAACTTAAACTTTACTTGATCACTACTCAAAATGGAAGTCTTATTCCACATAGTTTCTTACACTGGTGCAGGTGTCTCTCTTTTGTTGGAGTCCATCCCAGGGGCAGCTTATACAGTAAATACCATACTAGCTCATACATAGATCCTGCTGGGTGGTTGATTCGGGTCCAAGCTTATTGTGGCTAACTATACAAAGCAGTTCTAACTGACCTCTGTTTTGATTGGTTTCCAAGAGCATAGAATATAACAGAATATGCAATCAATGTGGGCATGAGAAAATGTCTTAGTAATGGCGGTAACAACATGTGAGAAAGTTTCCCTGTGACATTACTAACAGCACAAAATGGCAGACTAGGTATCAATTACCTAGGCCTTAACATTTTACTTAGGCCTTCACACATCTAAAACTATATTGATAATTCTTGTGTTGACTTAGAGTAAACATGATAGTGTGTTAAGATTTGTAAGAAAATAATTAGGCTCCAGTGCATGGTCACACTCCCAGACACATGTGCACAGCACAAGCAAGTTGTCAATAAAAAGAGCACATGAAGTCAGGGGGATTGGTGAATACACTCAAAATGCATTTGATCAGAGGTCTTAAAGAATTAATAAAAACATTTTAAAGACTCTAGTTAGTACTTTTATTGTGAGAATAGCTAGCTTAGGAGACAGAAATGAGAATTATTTATTTCAAATTCTTTCATTCTATTTAATCAGAAAAAGATTGCATGTATGATTTTAAACAATTTAAAAATAGAAATCATTAAATCACATGTTTTTAAGATTTAGAAAAATACATAGTGTCTAAGGTAACCAGGCAGAATCTGGCTTTGGCTATCACACAGCTGTGGGGGTTTAAGGTTTTAATCTTCTTTGTGGAGCTGCTGGATTCAAAAAGAGATTCCAACTGGTTCATTTCAAGTTCAGTTATTTTGAGCTGAATCAAAATGGAGAGGAGGAGGGCCCAAGGGGAACATGCAGAGAGAAGTCTTGGATCCCCCTTGCATTAATCCATCAGTGAGGGGGTTCATAACACACACCCATGCTTGCTGAGAGAGCTTGAAATAGCCTGAAGGGCTTGAAAGGACAGCAAAGAAAGGAATATTTCTTAAAAATTCTTTTGGTACAGGGCTCCAGCAGTACTTTCTTCAATTCTCATCCCCCCCACACACTTTTTTTCATAGGAGGATGTAAAAGGTTGAGAATTTTATCCAAAGTCCTCCATGCAACCTGTGAACAAGACAGCTAGAACCCAAGCCCAAGTCTAGCTGGTTCATGGACCTTAAAGGCGTTCAATATGGCATGATTTGTAGACTAAAGTTTGCTGTGGAAGAGATAAGGCTAGCTCCCAGGCTTGTGGCATGTTATGAGATAGATGTGGCCCATCTTCCCAGAGCATCCTTTATTCTTGTTGAAAAGTGATTGGAAAATAAAAGAACTCTGAAGGGAAATGGAGGAGTGGGGAGGGCTGTATGGGACTGGGCGGAGTGGAGGGAAGGGAAACTACAGTCTGGGTGTGTTGTATGACAGGGCTGGGGGAGAATCCAGGACACACACAGTACAGCGTAATGCACAGAAAAATTTTTAAAAATCACATATAGTTTTGTTGTTGCTGTTTTTGGATTAGACTTGAGATGTGAGAGAAATATCTCACTTGTTTTCAAAGGATGGACGTTAAGCAGTTGTTCCATGTGGCCAGGAAACATCAAGACACTCAATGATTCTATATTCTGTAAAGTGTTTGGGAAAAGCCCATTTCCTCAGTGCAGCTGTGGGCTTAAATCCACTTTGAGGTCAGACTAAGTGGTGAGGGTGGGGGTTGTGCAGAAGCATCAGATATGCAATGGTAAGAAGAGGCAAGATGGTGTCTTTAATATGTAAGCAAGGTCAGCCCTGGGTAGAGATTTCTCTGGGATTAGTATCTTTTCTAATCTGACATGACCTGGAAGCAGACTGGTAAAGATGACACAGATCCATCCCACTGGTTTCCTGCCATGTGTCTGCAGCAGATATTGCTATGAACATACTTTCTTCATTAAATATAGATCATATTTCACAGCATTCCAAACATGGCCCCTGGGATCTCTGTCATTGGGGAAACCTATCTGTTATGTATAAACTAAGTATGGTGGCTAGAACACACTTTTGAGAGCTAAAATGTCTAGGCTTGAATCCTGGCTTCGACACTAGGGCTGTTTGGTTTGAGCTCTGACCTCTAGGAGTTTAATTTGCCTCCTATAGAAAATGAGAATAGAAACAGTGCCTACTTCATAGAGTCATTATAGTGATTAAATGGGTTAATGTCTTAGTTACATTTCTCTTGCAGCGATAAAAATAATAAAGGCAACCACGGGAGACAAAGGGTTTATTTGGACATGGTTCGGGTTACCATCCATCATAACAAGAGTCATGTGGCAGGCACTTGGGGCAGCTGGACAAGAAGAGCGACATGAAAGCTTGTACTCGGATCACTTCTTTTTGTTGAGATAAGGACTCCATCCCAGGCAAGGTTGTGAGTGGGGATTTAGGGACATGGGCTTTGTTTTGGGTTCTGTAGGTGTGGCAGGAAGCAGTTGAGTCAGAATATTGTACAGTGTGTCTTTATGGGATGTGTCCAGAAGAGCGGGAGCTGGACATACAAAGTTCTCCTGGTCTTGTGGGCATATATCAGTGGCTAACAGTGGCTTCATTACTCACCAGGCAATTGAGAATTCCAAATAAACTCTTCCCACTGCTTTTGGAAAGTGGATTTGTGTCTCTAAAGTAGAGTGAGAGACTGGTTGTCATGCACCTTTCAAGGGAAATGATTTGTCACTCTTCGTTACCATGGACAGCCACATGAATTAACCAACAGGAAGAAATGAAAGTCATAGTATCAGTTCTGAGCTGTAGGCCTAAAGAATTCTCATAGTTTTCTCATCATTGTCTGGAATGTCTACCACCATGTAAGGAAGCCCAGGTTAGCATTGTTGCTGATGGGAGACATGCAGTCATAGGCCCTCATTGCTTCTGTCATAGCCAGCTATTAGTCGCAGGAGTGAAGTCATCTCCAGGAGGCCCCGATCAGCTATTAATTGATCTCAGGCACATGCATTAATCACATAAGAGATCAATCAAGTCTCCCAGCCACAGAAGAACCTTCCAGCAGAGCCCAGTTCAAATACCCGACTCTCAGAATGGTGAATGCAGTGAGCACTTACTGTTTTGAATCAGCACCTTCTTGCAAGATTGTTACACAACAACATAGAAAGGATACACCAGCTACATAAGGATAGGAGGCAAACTACAACCAGCCAAAGAATTCGGGAGAATTCAAGGTATAGCTTTTTCTAAGGTGTGTGTGCATGTATGAGTGTGTGTGTAAGTGTGTGTGTGTGCGCGTGCGTGAGTGTGTGTGTACCGAGAATGTCATCTATCTCCTTTGAGACAGATTTCCCATTGGCTAGGCTGACTGGTGGGCCCCAGTGCTCCTCCTGTCTCTGCTTCCCCAGCACTGGGATTACAAGCATATACTACCACACCCAGTGTTTTATATGGGCTGAGGCAATCCTGCTTATGTTCTCCTATTGTGAGGTAAGCAAGCCAGCCACTGAGCTATCCTCCTAGCCTGACTCAGTTATAAAGTTCTCAGGTTCTAGTCCATGCTCTGAAGTTCAGATTTTGATTTTGGTGTAAGGAGTAATTTATATTTTTCCCATATGTTTCTCTAGCAGTGTTGTGACCACGCTATCTTTCAGAAGAAAGTCTCATATCATGCAGTCTGGCTTCTAACTCTCTATGTAGCTGATCATGACCTTGAACTACTGATCCTCTAAGCATCACCTCCCAAGTTTTGGGAACCCCAAGCCTTCATGTGCTTAGAGCTCACTCTTTTGAAGGGGCTTCATTCCATCATGACAAGGGAGGCAGTTCAGTCCAGTGGCAGTTCAGGGGTCATGAGGTCATGCGGCAGAGGCAGAAGCAGAGTGTAGTGAGTTCCGGTGGCCTGGCTGTGCCTTTCAAAGGCTGAGTGGGCCCTGTGATCCCATCAGTGATTGGATAAAACTGTGAGCTGCAGCGATTCTTTCCCTGCTTAGGTTGATTCTGGAGGGAATCACTAGAGGCAGTTATGCCACCCCAGCCTTATATCCTGAAGATCCCAAAGCCTTCCCTAAACACCAGCTGGGTTAGGGGGACACACACCAAAACCATGAGCCAGTGCCTGTGCCCTCTTTGGTCATGAGTCTTCAGTCATGGTGGGGGTGGTGGGCCCTGTTCTATAACTTTTCATCATATTTGTTTATACATATATATCCCGTGAAGAATAATATGTTTGTGGTCCCCACTATGTTCTATTGGAATATGTTTTCTTTTTTCTTTCTTTTTTTTTTTTTTGAGAGGGTTCCACTGTGCATTCTGATTGCCTAGAAGTCTATATGCAGACAAGGATGTGTCAAGCTTACAGAAATTTGCCTGCTTCTGCCTCTGGAGCACTGGGCTGAAAGGCATGCCCACCACACCAGCCATTCAGATGCTTTTTCAGGAACTCAGATAATCAGAGATGAAATGTCGGGTGTTCATTCAGGGTAGAAAGAAGCTCACAATCTTCTTCTTTGCACACTGTATCCTTTGCAGAAGGTGGAAGCATTTCTCTGGAAGGGAAAATTGGTTGTGAAGCTGGAGCCATTTGTGTGTCTGCCAGGAGCTGGAGCCATCTGTGTATCTGCCAGGAGCTGGAGCCATTTGTGTGTCTGCTGGGAGCTGGAGCCATCTGTGTGTCTGCTGGGAGATGGAGTCATCTGTGTGTCTTCTGGGGACTGGAGCCATCTGTGTGTCTGCCAGGAGCTGGAGCCATCTGTGTGTC
>JADRCH010000128.1:5414777-5452528 GCA_019843965.1 Rhynchomys soricoides | reverse complement strand
CTGCCAGGAGCTGGAGCCATCTGTGTGTCTGCCAGGAGCTGGAGCCAACTGTGTGTCTGCTGGGAGCTGGAGCCATCTATGTCTGCCAGGAGCTGGAGCCATCTGGGTGTCTGCCAGGAGCTAGCCCTGCCTGGAAGGATCTAGAGCTGGCTTTCTGGAGACAAGAGGATATAAGATGTGTGGAAATATTTTGAAGAGCATGAGTGCTCCCCCAAGAACACCCCAAGGGGTGCCTTTATGACGTCTACCCTCATGAATCCAGGAAGTATTAAACCCAGTTCCTTTCCTGTCCCCATGGACTCTTGGCTCTGATTTCCCTTCTCCTCCTCCTACACATCCAAATATCTCTGCTTGCAGAGGCAGGAGCCAGAAGGGAGCAGGCTGCCTTGACAGCAGGTATTCGATGGTTTCATTTCTTCTTGCTCCCACACTCTCCCACCTTCTCATAAATGCCTGGCGCTCAAACTCTTGGCCAGAGAGGGAAACGTTTACCTTCCTACCTGATCATGTCTCTTCTCTCATTCCTCAGTGATGGAGTAATGGATGGACTGCCTCCCTCTGATCGAGTGGTTGTGTGTGTATATGTGTGTGTATGTGTGTGTGCACATATGTGTATGCATGTGCATATGTGGGGTTCTGGTCAGAAGTTAATGTTGACTATCTTCTTCAGTCATTCTGCATCTCTCTCTTCTTTTTTGAGAGGTCCCTCATTGAACCTGGATCCCACCAGTTACCTAGACTACCTGGCTGGTCAGTGAGTCCCTCTACTGTCTCTGCTCCCTGCACCATTCTGGAATTATAGACACGTGCCACTGTATATGAGTTACTAAAATATTACTATTGTATGTCGGTTTGATATTGAGTATGGGCACACAGATGCCTCAGCACTCATATGGAGGTCAGGGGACAACTTCGTGGAATCGGTTCTCTCCTTTCACCTTTACATGGGCTCCAGTGATTGAACTGGGTCATCAGGTTTGTGTGACAAATGCCTTTGCCCAGTTATCCCCCTTCCTCTTCCATGTGCTCAGCTTTTACATGGTGCTAGGGATTTCAGCTCAGCACCTCACTCAGCTCAGCTCAGCAATAGCGCTTTACCACCTGAGCCTTTCTGTCAGCCTTCTCCATTATTTCTTGAGCATCTTCACAGACATGAAGCAAATATTGAACTAGGATTCAGGAGCCAGGACTCAGATCAACTGGGTGATGTTGAAGAAGTCATTTTTCATTTTTGAACTAATGCTTCCTCAGCATTCAAATAGACAGTTATCCCCAGTGTCTCCCGAAAGCAACCATTTCATGCCACCCAGGAGAGCTCTGTGAGGGAGGAGTACCATCTTGTTATTTTATATGTAGGAAAATAAGTTATCGCTGGCGCAAAATGACCCACCTCACAGAGCTGGTGTTCTAGATAGGCTTCTGAATCTCCCAGCAGGACCACACTTCTAGATTGCCTCCTATCACAGAGCCTGAGGCATTTAATGGAAATGCCACAAACCATAGCATACCTATAACTACTAAGCTCATGGGGAAGTCAGAGCAGATGCTACCAGTAGTCAAAGGGAACCCAAGGGCTCCTCTTTATCTGGGGTCCAAACCTTATGTAAAAGTCCAAGAAGTAAATAACTTCAGCTCTGCTGGTCATATGGTCTCTGTCATAGCTATTCAGCTCTATCCTATCAGTGCAAAAGCAGCCGCAGGCAAGGTGTTAGCAGACAGGTGTCCAATGAAACTTTATTGGCTAACCAGGTGATTGATTGGTTGTAGTATGCCAACTGCATACCATGCCACTTTCCTGTCAATTCCACAGCAACAAAAAACTGACACATGCTATAAATGATGTAAAGCATTTTGGCCATGGTTCTGGAGACGCTAGTTCAGAACCAGGCAACTCTGGCATCTGTTCAGGCTCCCAACACAGTTTGAGCATCCTGTCATGAGTGATGCTGTGACAGGGCTTATTCTTGAGGCAACATAGAGAGGGGGACAGAGAGGGAAAGAAAAGAGGAGGGTGAGGGAAAGAAGCGGGAGAACTTCTTTCAAGGATTCCCATCTCCAGTGACTTAAGGATGTTCTAAAAGGCCCTATCTCTTACAGGTCTGAGGCCCCTCCCAATACCACTGCTCTGGAGCCTAACCCTTACGTGTTGGGATCTGGGAGAGAGGGGGGAACACTTAGCCAAGTCATAGCACCAAGCCTTGATTTAGTTGAATGTTCTAATTTCACAAATAAAGATAGAAGAGAAAATGCAAAGAAAGGAAGTAATTCCAGGCCAGGAAGCTAGTTATTATAGAAAAGTTTGAACCATACTGTGGGTGTGGAGTGCCAATTGTAAAAATGGCTCCGAGTCTTTCCTTCTCACCATCCAACAAGACATAGCATCTACTTTCTTTGTCTGTGATCTGGGCTCACTTTGTGAATTACATTAGCCAATAGAACCTGGTGGAACTGACAGTTATGAGTTAACAGTTAAGATGCTTTGTATACTTCTCCATTCCTTCTCTTGGAGTTTTTTCCCCCAAGCATTCTAAGAAAATCCTGGGCTAATTTGCAGGATGATTGGTGACAGATATGTGACCTTGGTTCACAGTCAGATAGCCTCAGATGACCTACCCTGATGATGACTGTGAAATGACACCCAAGAGCAGCTGAGACCTGTTCAGGCCAGCTCAACCACTTAACTGACTTATGGGAAATGAGAAATGCTCTTTACTGTGAGCTTCTGAGATTTGGGACAGTTTGTTATACAGCACCAACTAACTGATGCACCAGGTCTTCTGATTTCTAGACCATGGCTCTCCCCCAAACATTTAAATTCCTTCTTTTCTTTCTACTTGTAGAAACAATGTCTTTATCTTTAGAAATCTTCCCCACTCTTGGGGAGAGACTGGCAGACAAAGCACTGAAGGTGTTTACAATGACGTCCTCAAAATTTCAGAAGACAATTGATGTTACCTCCAGTGCCATGTAGAATCTCATTTTTCTTTCTTTGTGCCTTGAGAGCCTAGACAGATAGCAGTGTGTTTCTGGGCTTCAATGATGCCAACAGCTGTTTGCCAAAAGCCACCACATAGAGGATGCTATGGGCTGAGATGTTCCCAAGAGAGCTACATTAAGAGGTCTTGGACTTTTTTATGAGGTCCCATCTGTCGATTCTTGATCTTAGAGCACAAGCTATTGGTGTTCTGTTCAGGAAATTTTCCATTGTCCCCACGTGTTCGAGACTTTTCCCCACTTTCTCTTCTATTAGATTCAGTGTATCTGGTTTTATGTGGAGGTCCTTGATCCACTTGGACTTGAGCTTTGTGCAGGGAAAAAGGAATAGAACAGTTTGCATTCTTCTACATGTTGACTGCCAGTTGAACCAGCACCATTTGTTGAGAATGCTGTCTTTTTTTCCCACTGGATGGTTTTAGCTCCTTTGTCAAAGATCAAGTGACCGTAGGTATGTGGGTTCATTTCTGGGTCTTCAATTCTATTCCATTGATCTACCTGCCTGTCACTGTACCAATACCATGCAGTTTTTATCACTACTGCTCTGTAGTACAGCTTGAGGTCAGGGAGGCTGATTCCTTCAGAAATTCTTTTATCATTAAGAATAGTTTTTGTTATTCCAAATGAATTTGAGAATTGCTCTTTCTAATTCTATGAAGAATTGAGTTGGAATTTTGATGGGAATTGCATTGAATCTGTAGATTGCTTTCAGCAGGATGGCCATTTTCACTATATTAATCCTGCCAATCCAAGAGCATTGGAGATCTTTCCATCTTCTGAGATCTTCTTCGATTTCTTTCTTCAGAGACTGAATGTCTTATCATACAGATCTTTCACTTGTTTGGTTAGAGTCACACCAAGATACTTTATATTATTTGTGACTATTGTGAAGGGTGTCATTTCCCTAATTTCTTTCTCAGCCTGTTTATCCTTTGAGTATAGGAAGGCTACTGATTTGTTTGAGTTAATTTTATATCCAGCCACTTGGCTGAAGTTGTTTATCAGTTATAGGAGTTCTCTGGTGGAGTTTTTTGGGTCACTTAAGTATACCATCATATCATCTGCAAATAGTGACATTTTGATTTCTTCCTTTCCAATTTGTATCACTTTGACCTCCTTTGGTTGTCTAATTGATTTAGCTAGAACTTCAAGTACTATATTGAATAGATAATAGAGAGAGAGAGAGTGGGCAGCCTTGTCTAGTCTCTGATTTTAGTGGGAATGCTTCAAGTTTCTCTCCATTTAGTTTAATGTTGGCTATTGGTTTGCTGTACATTGCTTTTACTATGTTTGGGTATGGGCCTTGAATTCCTGATCTTTCCAAGACTTTTATCATGAAGGGATGCTGTCAATAGGACAAAATGGCAACCAACAAATTGGGAAAAGATCTTTACCAATTCTACATCCGACAGAGGGCTAATATCCAATATATACAAAGAACTCAAGAAGTTAGACTCCAGAGAACCAAAATAACTCTATTTAAAAAATGGAGACAGAGCTAAACAGAGAATTCTCAACTGAGGAAACTCCAATGGCTGAGAAGCACCTAAAGAAATGCTCAACATCCTTAGTCATCAGGGAAATGCAAATCAAAACAACTCTGAGATTCCACCTCTCACCAGTCAGAAAGGCTAAGATCAAAAACTCAGGTGACAGCAGATGTTGGTGAGGATGTGGAGAAAGAGGAACACTCCTCCATTGCTGGTGAGATTGCAAGCTGGTACAACCACTCTGGAAATCAGTTTAGAGAATCCTCAGAAAATCGGACATAGTACTACCTGAGGACCCAGCTATACCACTCCTGGGCATATACCCAGAAGACACTCCAACATGTAATAAGGACACATGCTCCACTATGTTCATAGCAGCCATATTTATAATAGCCAGAAGCTGTAAACAATCCAGATGTTCCTCAAAAGAGGAATGGTTACAGAAAATGTGGTACATTTACACAATGGAATACTACTCAGCTATTAAAAACAATGACTTCATGAAATTTGCAAGCAAATGGATGGAACTTGAAAACATCATCCTCAGTGAGGTAACTCAGTCACAATAGAACAAACACAGTATATACTCACTGATAAGTGGATATTAGCCCAAAAGTTCGAAATACCCAAGATTCAATTCATAGACCATATGAAGCCTACGAAGAAGGAAGACCAAAATGTGGATGCTTCAGTGTTTCTTAGAAGAGTGAACAAAATACTCACAGGAGGAAATAGGGAGACTAAGTGTGGAGCAGAGACTGAAGGAAAGGCCGTCCAGAGACTGCCCCACCTGGGGATACATGCCATATATAGCCATATATCCATGATGTTCTTGTGGATGCTGAGAAGTGCTTGCTGATGGAAGCATGGTAAGCTGTCTCCTGAGAGACTCAGGCTGATCCTGACAAATACAGAGGTGGATGCTCACAGCCAATCATTGGACTGAGCGTGGGGTTCTGGATGGAGGAGTTGGAGAAGGGACTGAAGGAGCTGAGGGGGTTTGCAGCTTCATGGAGGAGGCAACAGTGTCCACTGCCCAAACCACCAACCAAAGAATACACATGGAGGGATGCATGGTGCTGGCCATATATGTGGGAGAGGCCCTTGGGCCTGAGGGTGTTAAATGCCCCAGTATAGGGGAATGCTAGGGAAAGAAGAGGGGAGTGGGTGGGTCTGTGGGGGAGCGCCCTAATAGAGGCAGAGGGAGGGGGGATGGGATAGAGGGTTTCTGAAGGGGAGACCTGGAAAGGGGAAAACATTTGAAATGTAAATAAAGTAAATATTTTTTTTTTTTTGTTTTTTTTAAAAAGAGGTCTCGAACTTGGTGCTACACCTTTGTCTGGAGCCTCTGTCCTCTGAATGAGAGTATAAAACTACTTACTGAGTGAGCCCTGGGTGCAGGGATACCTTGGACCAGGTCTTAGGTGCTCTGCTTCTTTAGGACATTCACAAGATGACTTCATTCAGCTATAATTTTGATGTATAACACATTCCAAAAAGGATCATCCACAGGCAGAACACCAGCTATTGCTGAGATGATCAGCAAGACCATCACACCCTTGAAATGGGACATTGCTGGGACCCAGAAGCCTTCTCATACCCCTCCCACAGTGGGTCCCTCTTCCCTTATTGCATCTCATTCTCTCTCTCTCTCAAAACAAACAAACAAACAAACAAACAAAAAACAGGCATTGTGAAAATGGAAACAATATCAAGTCCAGTGTGGGGGTTGACCCTGTGGTCAGTTCTTCTCAGCAAACTTTTCTCTCCTAATATTCTCATAAGAACACTTGAGCACAGTGGTACAGAGTGGCATACACGTGCATGTGTGTGTGTGTGTGTGTGTGTGTGTGTGTGTGAAACAAGCTTGCGACAGCGCAATATAGCAATATATATGCATATATATAAATATATACTTTAGTTTGATATTTCCATTTTCATTTCACTTTCTGTGTATTAGTGTTTTGCCTGTATGTACATATGTATGTATGTACATATGTACGTATGTATGTATATATGTATGTATGTGTACCACGTGTGTGACTGGTGCCCATGGAAGTCAGAAGAGGACATTGTCTCTCCTGGAGTTACAATCTGGTGTGAGCTGCTATGTGGATGCTGGGAATCAAACCTTTGTCCAGGTGCTCTTAGCTGCTGACCACCCTCCTAGCCCCAGTCTGTCCTCTCTCGGCCCCACGTACATTGTTCCGTTTCTACAGTACTGTGTACCTAAGAGACGTACTGCTTTATTTTATAGGCTGTGATGTCACATTGGAAACTGTGCATTCCATTCCTCTTGATCAATGCTGCTTGTGAGATTCACCCAGAAACAATCACTCATTGATTGCAAAATGGTTTCAGTCTGTTTGTTTTTTTTCTGAAAGATCTTCTCTCCCTTCTCCATCTCTTCGTCAGTTCTTTGACTCACAAGGTGAGTCAGTGGTTTAGCAAGATCACTACTCCAGCGTTCCCTTGACATTCTTGGTTGCTTCCATGTGGAGCTTTAAACATTTTCCTCATAGAAATTGCCTGCCCAGGGGAGATGCAAGCCCAGGCCTTAGAGCCAGGCCGTCTGACTCTGGCGCCAGCTCCTTTGCTTAGAAGCCTGGTGACCCTGAGCAAGGTGTTTTCCTCTTGCCATACTTTGTTCAATGTACTCACCTGTGCAATGAAGTAGTAAAACCTTGGAGGAGGTCCTGAGATGTCTGCTAGGTAGTCCTAAATGACTGGGACTGATGTCATGTGCTCTTCTGTGACATTTCGACATGCTGCCTTTCATGTTTCATGAAAGATTTTATTTATGTGCATGTGCGTGTGCCTTGTGTGATATGTGCATTGTGTATGTGCAGGTGATTGAGAAGGCCAGATTGCATTGAATACCCTGGAGCCATAGAGACATGAAGTTGTGAGTCATCTGCTAGGGGTACTGGAAACTGAACCTGGGTTCTCTACAAAAGCAGTAGGCACTCTTATCCACTGTGGCCCGCACAGCATTTCCCTGCAAGTGTAAGGCTGTCTCATAATGGGAAGCACACATGTGCATGTAGACATACAGTCACACACATCAATACCCCATCCCATCTATAAGGGGACTACTTTGCAACCCTTTAATTATGAATTTTTATCAGTGCCATTCGTTGTCCTGTGCACCCTGTGTTTCAATCTCTAACCAGAGTGCGAGACTGTTGGACATAGTAGTCACTGTCTAGCTCCAGGACTCATAACTGGTGATGAGCATGCCAGTCCTTGCAGCTCTCTGGAAGGAATGTAAAGGATTCATTAAGTTGCGTAGGAGATACTTTTTCCATTGCCCTCTGAACTTCAGAACTCCCTTGATTGCAAATGTAGACAGCAAATGACTGTGTGGCTAGCACAACCCCGTCTAATCCCCACGGTTGTCACCGGTGGCTAGCGCAGTCCTGTCTAATCCCACGGCTGCTGCCGCACCTCACAGTATCCCATTTTCATCACACTGTTGAAATTATAGTAGGTGTTAGATCTGTTGCTACATTTTAGTCTTCAGAGTAAAGGGTAATGAGCATTGCATATGCACTGTGCTGTCGCACACCCGTTTGACACTTCTGTATATTTCAATACAATCAAGTTCCTTTGTAATACAACAAATCTTATTTTATTCACTACAGAATTATTATACTGAGAAAGAGTTAAGGGTCTTTACAAGATTGCTAAAGATGCTCACACTCTGAAGAAGATGCCCCCCGGTGGTCTCATGGCTTGCATGCGAGGTTCTCCTAACAGGCTCATGTTCTAGAACACAAGGTCCCCAGTGGGCAGCACTGTCTCTGGAGGTGTGGGCCTTGGTGAAGTTGTGTCGCTGGGGTCTCTGAAGACTAGGTCAGCTTTCCTACTGGTCACAAACCATGTCCCCTCCTCCCCCACCACCACTTGGATTCCCATCAGAACAGATGCCCCTGCCTCCACTGTGGTCTCCCTGTTAAGATGGGCATCAGTTTCTGAAACTTCAAGTCAAAATAAACCCTCCCTCCCCATCTCTTCTGTCAGGGGAGAAGACTCAGGGATGAGAAAAGTAAAGGGAGCTGGAGGCAGAACCCTGTGGGTACTCTTTCATCTTCCATGTTCCCTAAGCAAGGGTCAGTGCTGCTAAAGTTTCTAGGTTCTTCAGACTCTTGTGTTTCCAACAGGCCACACTTCGCAGGTGTAGTGGAGATTTTCTGGTTTCTTTTGGCAGCCTGAAAGTCCTCCTACATTTGAGAGAATCATCTGAAGACAAGGCGCAATCTGCTTTTTCCACATAGCCTGAGAGTGTTGGCTCAGTGGCCCTTACCCCTAGGGCAACAGAATCACAAACGGTTGGTCAAATGGCTCTGCCAACCAAGCTCTGCTACCCTAGTCTTTGAATGAGAAACGTCCCCAAAGGAAGCGCATACGGGATGGCTTCTGGGCAGCTGAGGCAGTCGCCACTCTACAGTAGATTGAAATCCAGCGGCCATGCCGCTGTCCAGGGTTGGTGGTGCTGGAGGTGCAGACTGTGATGTCCTCGTTGGATATACTCTTGGGATGGGCCTTCCGCATTCTGCCTGCCTGAGCAGCCTTTGAATCCACAACATTGTGGCCATGTTTGGGCTTTTATAAGTTGCCCAACATCCTCTAAACGATGCCCCCTCTCCCGCTTAAAATAACTGGAGGCTTTCATGTTGCATGCAAAATAAATCTAGGGCTTGAGGAATTTTGGAAGGCATAACATTTTAGTTTGGGGAATCCAGCCCTGAAATTAAGGTGCCTAAACTCAAGTTTCTCCTTGTCTAAAGGTGCTATTCAGGTAGTGTGTGTGTGTGTGTGTGTGTGTGTACATACATGTGTGTGTTGTGTGTTGTTCAATGGCAAGATGAGTCTTGAAAGAGGGATCATTAGGTATTTTGCCACTGTACAAACATCACAGAGTGTACTGAGACACACCATGGTAGTACAGACCCGCTCTGCTTTTCCCTTACATGTCTTCTATCTCACGGTGACTCATTGCTTATCGGATGGCTATTATGAAGGGCATGATTGTCTGGTTAGTTTGAGCCATAAGCTTGACACAACCTAGAGTAATCTGAGAAGAAAAGCCTCAGCTGGGCATTGCTTGTGTCAGATTGACTTGTGGGCATGTCTGGGAGGAAATGTCTTGATAGTTAATTGATGTAGGAAAGCCTAGTCCACTGCAGGTGACATCATCCCTTAGGCAGAAGGTCATAGGTTGATTGAGAATAACCCGGCTTTTGAGCCTGCAGACAGCTTCTTTCATGGATTTTGTTGTAGTTCTTCAGTTGTGCAGCTGTAGGATTTTGCTCCAACAACAGAAATGAAACTAAAAAAAAAAAAAAATGATTGTGTGTCCATAACATGTGACTAATGAAGGATAAGAATGGACCGGCAGTGCATCCCATCTCTCAGACCACACCAAATGCTCCCTGCTTGCTTGTGTGGGTATTCTTTCGCTACCCATTGTACCAGGGTTGGTGTGAAAAACAGCACAGGGCAGACAGAATACAGGGCATGTTATACTGGGTTATGAAAGCATTCAGTCCCTGCCCCAAGTGATCTTTTATCTCCCTTTCTCTTGGGTGACCAAGAAGGGAATCTGGCTGCTATTTCCTGAGTGATTTCATAGAACAGCCAGTGAAGAAGGTGACCGTGAAAGCTTCAAGTCATATGAATGAGCTTACAAGGAGATGACTAGATGGTGGCTTGCCTGCACCTTTATGAAAGAGCTCAAGCTATCCAGTTGAACCGTTCCTACATCCTTTACTCTTACAATATGGGCATGATAATAAACATGTGTGGGTTTGGCTTGCCAGTGATGCAGTGTGGAGATGATTGGTTGTACAACAAGAGGTGACCAATAAACACAGTTAAATAAAATGTTCATTTGTGTTAGTGTTTGCAGCCTGGTGGATGGGAAACAAGCTGACTGTGAAAAGGAGAGTGTTTCTATGCTACGCATACAAAACATGACACTCCAGAGAGTAGGCCTTAAACATAAAGGCTCTGTCCAAGTCATCGTGACAATAATCAGTCATCAGGAAGAAAAGTGGGTGTGACCAAATCACTCAGTTGGTTTCTTCATTTATAAAGTTGGAAAAACCACGGTTCTTCTTTTACAGGGATGTTACAGTGGTGTTTGACAACAGCAAACTCCACATTGCTGTTAGGAAAATGGGTATTTTCCAGAGAGAGAATTATAAAGCAGCCAATAAGACACTTTATTCAGTCCAAGAGATCTCTGGATCACTGTCCCTGTCTGGGCCGCCAACTCTGGGGTAAGGTCCTTCCTCCTCCCTTAACCCTCCTTGAAGTACCCACCCAGACAGCCAAGGTTAATCACCACAGAAAATGTCTGTACATCATTTGTACTCAGTTAACCAAAGAAGGCTTGGAGTGAGAGAGCAAATGTCACAGCAAGGTGTTACGATGCCATGAAGGTGCTGCTTGCCTGGACTGGGGTGGTCAGGGATGCTGCGTGGTACCTGGCTGGGCTGGAGGTGGTCAGGGATGCTATGTGGTGCTTGCCTGGGCTGGAGGTAGTCAGGGATGCTGTGTGGTGTTTGCCTGGGCTGGGGTGGTCAGGGATGCTGTGTGGTGCTTGCCTGGGCTGGGGTGGTCAGGGATACTGTGTGGCACATGGGTTGGGGTGTTCAGCACTGACTTCATGGCTCATGAGACCTTTGAAGTCATACATAGTCCCTTCCTCATTAGAGAGGCCTTGCCCTTGATTTAAATGCTAGGTTGTCACCACCTTTAAAGTCTTAGTTCTAAAGAGGGGACAAGTTTTATATTATACACCAGAAGCTACATTCTTATTCCTGTTTAAGACTAACAAAGGTTGTGGATGGATGGATGTGAGGCATGAAAGAGAGGCCTTGGAGCCAGGTTCTTGGTCTCAGTAGCTTAAAGGTTGAGATGCTCCGAGGGACTGTGGAAGGAAAATCAGAGAGGAACTAGGACTAGGGGAAAGAAAATGCAGGAAGAGGAGAGAGTATTTTTCTGGAATGTAGAGTCACTTGGAGCAACCATAGGGTCCTTTTTGATGGTTTTCTCCCACTGGATTTCAACCAGAAGATGTCTCTGTCTACAGAGGCTCAGCAACAGAAATAACAACAGCTGTGTCCTCCTTGGGGACAATGCCTGACCTAAGAGGGACTGTGGATGCATCTGACTTATTTTTAGACTATTCCCATTCTTTCTCCATGGCAATGGGGAAGTCTGGATGAAAAATTCTGAGGCTGAATGCATATGGCTGAATGAAAACCTTTAATTAAGAGTTAAAGACTTTAATCTGTCTGTAACTTGGTTTTATTCCTAAACCCTACAATTTTAAAAGGGGGTTTAAAATAATGAGAACACAAGATGACGACTGATACAAAGCCATGGTTGTGTCGAGCCAAAGTAACTGTGGTCTCATTGGCAGTGACAGGCTCTACCCTTCAAACCACTGCAACAAAAAAGTAGCTCTTTTCCTCATCTGAACCATGAAGTTTTTCTCCACTTCTGCCAATTTTGCTGACTGGGTGAGGAGAACTACATTCTGTCCCCTCCCCTTGGCAGACGCCCACATCCACCTGTATCTTGCTCTGCTCCCTTCCTCCTGAGTGCTCCCAATGAGCAATCCAAGGGAAATAAAACTTCAGGGTTTTTTTAATGCCACTGAACGAAGGCAAGCAGAGCATGCCTACTGTCTGCCTTAGCCTTCCCCTGTTGTAAAAATAAAATACTCTTGATGAAGGGTTTAGACTGCCTCACAGTTCAAGGTGTAGTTTATCTTGGCCTGGCAGCCAAGGTGGCAAAAGCCTGAAGATGCTGATCTCATCCAGGCAGGTGAGGGAGCAGAGAGCAAGCTCTTGCTCACCTGACTTTCTCCACCTACAGTTAGGGATCCCGCAGGATGCTTCTGCCCATGATTATGATGGACAGTAATCAAAATGATTTCCCACGGTCATTTCCAGAGGTCCATCTCTTGGATGACTCTTTCCTTCATCAACCACCCCAAGATCTTTTCCCCACGATCTGATTTCCTACAATTTTTCAGAAGCAAGCAGCAACATGGGCAAGAAGGGTTGTGGTGCTTCGGTTGTTGACTACTGACATGACACTCACAGAGAAAGCCCCTGGAGTTTCTCAGGTATAAATAATTCAAGGTTTGGAACTGCTCATCTTTGGACCCGTTGGAAGCTTGTGTGGTGAGGGGAAAGGAAATTGCTGAGACAAGCAGGAGAGAGGCCTACTCACTGGCCCGGACTTGATTCAGCCAGGAGAGCAGCTGCTAAGTGCTGTGTGGAATGAGGAACCTGCCAAGGCAGGGAAGAGCTGGGGAGGAGGGGGCCCTCTGGACACACAGAGCTAGCTGTGCATGGGCACAGTCACCATTCCCATCACAGTGCCGAGGATTGTCCTTGGTACAAACAGCATTGTAGAGACAGTTGAGCCTTTTCTGTAATCGAAAGAAGAGAAAAACAAAGCCACAAACAACAGCAACACGGTTACCATGAATACCAATGCAGTTAATTTTAATACCAGAGTATCAGCATAGTTAATGTCTGAAATTAACACATGTTGTTAACATATCATTGATATATATTAAACATTAATACAGTTGCAAGTAACTGTATTAGTGATTTTTCTCATCACTTTGACAGAATTTATGACAAAAGCAATTTAAGGAGGAAGATTTATCATGGCTCACAGTTTTGGGCACACAGTCCGTCATGTGAGGCAGGCATGGTATCAAGAGGATCCATGGTGATAAGACATGAGGCCAGAGCTCCTGATGGACTCACATTGGAGAAAAAGGAAGGAGGCAGGGTATAAAATCCAAATCCCAGCCCCTCAGTGACCCACTTCTTCTAAAAAGATTTCACTTCCCAAAGGTTCCACAGCTTCCCCAAATAGCACCACCAGCAGGGATGAAGCATTGAAACATATGTGTTTAAGGGGGACATCCACAGTCAGATCATAGCAGGACAATGGTTGACAAACAGTTTCTAAAACAACCAGACAATAGATAGTTTTAGCTTTAGTACCTGTGTGGTCTCTGTAGTAACCATGAATATCCAATTCAGTCACTTCAGGGCAAAAATAGCCACCAGCAATAGATCATCGAGAGGGTGTGTGTGAGTTCTAACACAAATTTACTGATGGACATTGAAATGTCAATTGTATGCGTTGTGTGCCTTGGGATAATTTTTTAATTTAAAATATGTATTATTACTGTGTGCTTAGGTGTATGTGGTGTGTGTGTGTGTGTGTGTGTGTGTGTGTGTGTGTGTGTTGTGTCCATACCATGATGTGAGTATGAAAATCAAAGGGCATGAAGTCTTTAGACATACCGAAGTCATTTCTCTCCCTCCTCCTTTCTGTGGGTTCTGGGGATTAAATTCGGTTTCTCCGGTTCGCAAGGCAAGTTCTTTTGTGGTTGAGTCATGTTTTTCAACATTTTAAAAATATAGAAACCACTTTATTTATTTATTGGAAAATAGGGTTTTTGCAGCTGTAACTAGGTAAGGTGAGGCCTTAGTAACACTTCAGTGATGCTGCCATCCTCACCCAAAAAGGAAGATTAGGAAGTGAGGCGCATCCAGGGTGTGCATGGGAAGGCAGGTCTGGGCTGCAAAGGAACCGAGGCTGCTGTCAATCAAAACCAGGTGAGGTACATGGGCTGTGTCTCTTGGGAGGAACCAAGGCTGCTGTCAATCAAAACCAGGTGAGGTACATGGGCTGTGTCTCTTGGGAGGAACCAAGGCTGCTGTCAATCAAAACCAGGCGAGGTACATGGGCTGTGTCTCTTGGGAGGAACCAAGGCTGCTATCAAACCTTGACTTTGGAACTGGCCTTCAGGAGTGTGAGATGAGAGGTTTCTGTGTGGCACTTTGCCCCAGCAGTTCTCTGGTAAACTAGTGGGGTTGCAAAGCCAGGAAGGGCATAGCTGGGCTTGGGAGGCATCTGGGCACCAGATGCTGGTTCTTAACTACTGGGCTGTTTACTTGATTTGGAGTTTTGAGTAAAAGACTTACGACATTTTAAAGGCACTAGATAAGAGAGACATTGATTACATGGAAGAAGCTGTATACATTTAATCTCTTTTTCTTGATTTATTGCTTTGGCTAGGACCTCTAGTCACATGTTGACTGGGATTGATGAGAGCAAGCACTATTCCTTGCTGTGCCCCTCATGTTAGATGTGAAGTATCAGACTTTATGCTTTCAATATGATATTCTCTGTAGGGGTTTGATCCCAGATGTCCTTTATCAGTACAAAAGTTTACTTCCTAGCTTATTATGATGGAATCTAAGTGATCTGACTTTCTTTTCTTTTTCTGAATCCATTGACAGGCTGCTCTAGCTTCTCCTCCTTAGTCTAGTGATATGGTGAGACTCACCGATTACTTTGAATTTTGTTTGTTTTGAGGCAGATTTTTTATCCCAAACTAGGATCCTCCTGACTCCACATCCGGGATGTGGGATTACAGGCATGTGCCACTCTGTCTGGCACATTGGCTGATTTTTGGTTTTGAAGCAACCTTGTACTTCTTTAAATAAACTTGATTTGGTCACGATATTTTATCCTTCTAAATGCCTGGATTCCATTTTCAAGTATTTTTGGTACATGTTTTAGTTAGGACTTCATTGCTGTGAAGAGACACCATGACCAAGGGAACTTTTATAAAGAAAAACATTTAATTGGGGCTGGTTTACAGTTCAGAGGTTCAGTCCATTATCATTATGATGGGAAGCATGGCAGTGTGCAGGCAGACATGGAGATGGAGGAGTTAGAGTTCTCCATCTTGATCGGAAGGCAGCCAAGAGGAGACTACTGTATCTCACAGTGGGCAGAGCTTGAGCATGCGTATTACCTCAAGGCCCCACCTCCACAGTGACACACTTCTTCCAACAAGGCCACACCTACTTCAATCAAGGCCATACTTCCCAACAGTGCCACTCTTAGGCCAAGCATATTCAAACCACCATAGTACATTTACGTTCATGTTCATTAGTAATGGTGTTCTGTAATTATGCTATCTAATGTGGTACACCCTGAGTGCATTATATGAATTGAGATGTGAGTGAGTTAAATTATGATATATAATCAAAATTTGCTTCCTAAGTCACAGCCATATGCTACAGCCTCAAAAGCTGAGTGCGGTTGTGGCCACCATCTTGGGTGATATAGAGTTTTTCCCATGACCCTCAGCTTTTGGATACAGTTAAAAAAGCTGTAACTTTGAGCTATCTTCCCCTTTCTCCTTTAAGCTTGCTATCTCCTGGGTAGAAGTGGAGCTTTGCCTGATTCATCATTTAATATCTGCTTTTCTCTTAAGAACACTCTTGAAAATTCCCAATACTGAAGGGGTCACCTCAGAATCATTACATAATAAAAAGTTGTTTTAATTAAAAATGGTGTTTTAATTTAGTGAGCTCTGGGAAGAACTGACTTGTTTCCTTAAAGGATGCATAAGGTAAAGATGGTATTTTACAAGCTAGGTCTTACCCTAGAACTAGCTCCTGAAGCTAACTTAATAAGTCACAGGTTTATTCAGAAAGTGCTGACACAGCATCTTCCTGGCAGGATGTAATTTATACAGCTACAATTTTGCAATCATCCCAAACTCTATCAAAAGCTGTTGCCATGCCACTGGGCTCTGTCTTCTGCTTGGAGAATTCTCAGTCCAGGCGCGACTTTTTCCACCACATGTTTCTTCTTACTTAATTAAAGCTCATTTGTAATTTCTAAGAGCAGGAGAACGATCCAGGAAGAGAACCTTTATTCCTGCTGGGCTCAGGCTGGAGAGGAAGCCGGATGAAGGAAGAACATGCTGGTTACCAGGGCAGAAACAAAGCTCAGGTTTTGCTCAGAGCTGCTGACCTCCACTGCTTTGGAGGACATGGGTAGAGGGCAGTGTTCTGGGGGTCTTTTGAGCCCTCATTCCCAGCCTGCTCTCCATAACCACACAAACGCCATTCATTCATTAATTGTAGCTCCTCTTGAGGACAGCCATTTCCAGAAAGCCTGATGGAGAGTTTGAGCAGTACGTTGGGATGTATCCAGGGTGCAAACCCTTTCACACACTGTGCGAATGGTGTCTCTGGGTAGATTGAGTTTAGACAAACTTGAGTTTTGAGGAGTGACCTTGGACAAGCAACTTAACATCTCTGTTCCCAACTGTCCTCTTGGCAAAGTAGAGATAGCAGCTTCTTCCTCTCAGTGTTACTGGAGGATACAGTGATGAGATTTAGAAACCTTTGGCTCACTACTCGACAGTAAGTGCTCAGTCAGTTTAAGCTCAGTCTGTTCCCCTTCTTCAAAGGTACCCAGTGAGGGGACACAAAGTCACCAGTCTATAAACTTCATCCCCTGGTATATTAACTATGAAAATATATAAGTTTTACACTTGCAATTTGAGAAACATGGACATATTGTTCTTGGGTGAGTTGGATTTTACACCTGTGTTCTGAGGTTGTGGGACTTGCCCATTTTTAATAATTGCCTTTGTTTTACAACTCAGAGGAGGTCAGAACATCTTTTGCTTTGGCTCATGGTCTGGCCAAATCTATCCCTCAGCAAGAATTGAACATCTGGGCTCAGAGATTACAAAGGACACAGGATCTTTTGCATTTGCAGGTAATAAAGATTAGCTGAGGCTGTTTGATCGGAATGATTGGAGTTTTAATCACGGCTTTGCAACTTCTTAGCTTTAAAAAATGAAGAAAATTCCTTTCATTTATTCTTTCCTTTTAAGATAAGATCTTGTTAAGTCTCTCAGTCTAGCCTGGGACTTACTATATAGCCTAGGCTGCCTTCAACTCATTGTCCTCCAGTCTTTGTCTTCCAAGTGCTAAGATCACAGCAGCAGCCCACAGATTTGCCTCCTTTTGTTCTTTACATTCCAGTTTTCTCAGTAAAAACAGATGAGAAAGTGAGGGAGCAGAGGGAGGGAGAAAAGGAGGGAAGACTGAAAGCAGGAGGGAGGATTGAGGTTTAGTCTTGCTGTCTATTGTAATGCTAAGTTCAGGCCCACAAGACCTAGAGTCTGCAAGTAGACCAGTGACTCTGCCCCCAAGTTCTTCCTGATTGGTAAATAAAGATGTCAACAGCAGAAGAAACATAGGTGGGGTTTAGGTTTCCTGGGCTTGGGGTTGGAGCAGAACCATGGAGAAGGAGAAGGAGGAGGAGGAAGAGGAGGAGGAAGAGGAGAAAGAAGAAAAGAAGAGGAAGAGGAAGAAGAAGCCACCATGGGTTAGTGAGCCATAAAAATTGTGTCTGTGAGGGCTGGCAAATTGGAGTTAAGAGCAGCCCGATAAAACATAGTAAATAGTAATTTGGAGTTATCGATAGGAAAGTAGATTCTAATAACACGTTGGGTAGGTATCTGACCAGCTCTTGTGCTGTTTAAGGCTTATTGAAAATATAAATGCTGTGTGTGTCTTTAATCCAGGAACTAAATGGTAAAATCAGGGTAGAAACCTCGAGTCAGGATTAAAAATTTCTGCCACAAGAGAGAGATACCCTTTTTCCAAGGTTGTAAACAATACCATGCATGCCACATCCCCAGAATGTTTACCTACAGACCTTCCAGACACAGTGTTTACTGGCCCACCATAGCACTTTTATGGGTTGTGTGGTTCTGTTCATGATCTTCTATCTTGCTGGGGAGGAGTCAGGGCTGTGGAGAACTGTGTGTGCTGAGCTCACCAGGTACTGTGCTGATAGGACAGAACCCACTTTGTCTTTTGCTATACTCCTGTTTTTAAAATTTCATGCATCTTTCCACATGGAAGTGAGTTTTCGACCCAGCTTCACTCCCCCAGAGTGTGTTTTGCTGCTTTCTGCTACTCATGAGGTAGTAAATGTGAAAGACATTTGGAAGGACACTCCCTGGTGGGTTTCTGTGCTTCATTCTTGCTTAGGTGAGGTCTTTGAATGCACAGCAGATACTGGGCAGGAAGAGGCACTATGATTCCTAGAGACTGATTTTATTTTCCTGGAAAAAGAGTGACCAGCATGATCTTGACCTGAGACTTTATGCACTTTAAGCTTGCAAAAGGTTCATTCCTTTAGGGTGCTGTGTCCTAGCACGGACCCTCCCTAGAAGCCTGTGCTTGGGGTCACATTGGTGGAGAACTGAATCCGTTTCCTCATTTTCCTGCCATCTCCCACCTACTCTTAATTGCACCTCAGTTAGAACAGTGAAACGCAAAGAACAAGTCTCCCTCGAACTTCCAAAAGAAAGCGTACTTCAGGGGGTGTTGGTGTTCGGAGAATGATGCCAACAGTCTCCGAATGTCTCCAAAACTGTGAGTGAACAGAGATGACTCAAATTCAACATGTTGAGCATCAAGTATAATGAGCTTGCCTGTGGACCTACAGTTAGAAGATGACTCCCTCCCATTAGAATAATGTAGTCTTGAGGCCTGTTGTGACCTGTGTAACCCTGTTGCACAGTGTCATCAGTGTGTGTAGGAATGAAGTCAGGGTACAATGGCCTAAAGGAATTGATCAAATCCTTCTGCAGAAATATCCTTCCCATGATGAAGAACCAAACACACAGTTTGTCCTTAACATGCACTCAAGTGGGGAGATGGCTTAGTGGGTAAAATGCTTGGTAAGCAAACAAGAGGACTTGAGTTCAAATCCCCAGAACTCACAGAAAAGCTATGATAGTGAGCATCTGTAATCTCAAGTTCTTGTGGAAAAATGGGAAGTGGGAATAGGAGCAGCCATGGAAGCCCTTGGGCCATTGAACCTGGGTTCCCAGCATCAAAAGAGAGAGCTTGGCTCAATCAAAATGGGAAGCCAGGATGGATGCTCAATCTGTCCTCTGACTTCTATACACTTACACACACACACACACACACACACACACACACACACACACACACACAAATGTACTCTTGACTCTTAGAAACTGTCAGCGATACATGGACCTTCTGCTTTCTCATTAGTAGCTGTGTTCACAGTGACTGTTTATCACCCATTTTAATGCACTATGTACAGATGTACATAGCTAACTGCTAAACTCTGATCATTGGGCTGTTTTGCAAATTAGGAGAGTCTCAGTAGCGTTAAGTGAGATACTCAGTATCACAGAGCACAGCCAGTGTGAATCCAGTGTGATTTACTGTAGAGGCTGTGCCTGTCCTCTTGTCTCCAGCCAGCTGTGGTTATAATTAAGGGTGATATTCAGTCCATTGCTTTAAATCTTTCATGAATAGTTAAGGAGCCAAGACATAACCATCATAATAAAAACCTAAATTGTTGAGAACTTATGAATAGCAGCATGGGTGCTATGCTGCCCATGCAATAGCACCGTGCCCTGTGAACATTAAGTAGCTTTTAAAGGTATTTGTTATTCTTGTGTGGATTGATGTGTGTGTGTGTGTAGGTTAGAGGGCAGCTCTGTGGGACTGGTTTTCCCCCTTCAATTTTCCTGGGCTTGGGGGTTCTCAGCTTGCACAGCAGATGTGCTAATCTGCTGAGCACCACACTGTCTCCTACAAAGCCTTCTCCCTGTGGTAGATCTGGCCTTCAAACCCAGAGTCCAGAGCAAAACCATTACTGCTGCTCCCAAGACTGCTGACAGGTGAACCTCAGCAGTGCTGTCAGGGTCAGACAGTATGAACAGCCTCAGTGTATCTGTGCCAGGGCATTGGAATGACAGTGTGTTCATAGGTAGTCCCCTTGTCCCCAACAGTGGAACTCTGAGCACATGAACAGCTAGCTTCCTGAAGAGTTGTTTCCTGGTTGAGGTTAGGTAAAGATGTTATCCTGAAACAAGGCTCATAGATCTGTTAAATCTCCCCTTATGTTCCTGCTGGCCTGAGCTCCTAGGTATGCAGAATGATTTCCTAAACAGCAAAAGCTCTTATTTTCTCTGGTCCACAGGAGCCATTGTTTGAAGTATCCTCAGAGGCACCCAGCCTGTGGCCAAGCAGTAGGGATTGAGTGGTGGTTGGAGGGAATGATGTGGAGAGACCCTGGTTGTCACTTGGTTTGTGCTCTATAAACCGACTTCCTCAGAGTTAGTGCAAGGTTAAAAAGAGGCTGGGACCCTGCTCCCCAAAATGTGAAAACGTAGAAAGAGTTCAGAAGGACAAAGAAGCTCACAGTTAACTATGAAAGTTAATGGTGGAAGATGCAATCAAGTAACTTGACACAAGTTCAGGTCACTTGGAAAAATGGAACCACAGCTGGGAAAATGCCTCCAGCAGATTGACCTGCAGGCAAGTAGATGGTGCTATTTCGAGCAAGTGGTCCTTAGCTATGTAAGAAAGCGGCCTGAGCAAGCTCCCGAGGAATCCAATAAGCAGCGTTCCTTCCCCCATGGCCTCTGCTTCAATGTCTGCCTCTAGGTTCCTGCCTCACTTTCTTCAGTGATGGGATGTGATGTGATGTGGAAATGTAAACAGAAGCAAGCCTTCTTTCCACCAAATTCCTTGTGGTCGTGGTGGTTTACCGCAGCAATAGAAAGCAAACCGTGGCACTATCCCAGAGTGACATGAAGGTGTCTGCAAAGGCAACTGCAGGTATATTCAGACGAGGGTCTGAGTGTGGCGTGTGCGTGTGTGTGTGTGTGTGTGTGCACGCGCATGTGCATTTGTCCTATGGTGTCATTTGGCATATGAGAACACAGACAGAGAACTCCAGGCGCCCTCCTTTAGGAGAAGGTCTTTTATTGGCTCACTGACTAGCCTACTCTAGCTGGCCTGAGGGCCCAGGGCTCCTCTCTCCGCTTCTCTAGTGCTAAGATCACAAGCATGCACCACCATGCCTTTTTAAGTTGGTTCTGGGCATCAGGCTCAAGTCTTCATGCTTGGTAGGCAAACATTTTACTGCCTGAGGTTTTACTGCAACCACAGTGGTTACTTCGGTGCATGCATGAACAAGCATGCAAAAGAGTAATGCACGCACATCCTCAGAATGGGGAACTATGAGGCACTGTGTTTGGCATTAGGTTTCTGGGGTGTATTTGGCAAGACAGCTCTGTTAGCATTGGGTTCTGCTGTAATTATGAGACATCACTGGAGACAAGCTGTGCAGTAACATTTCTCCCCCGGCAACCAGGAAGCCCAGAGAGCAGGACAATCATTTGCAGAAGACAAATGACAACAATCCCCTGAGATGCATTGCACATGAAAAAAACATCGATCCTATTAAGAGATTGGCACTGTAAGGGTTTTGTCCTGTTCTAAGCTCAGACAAAGGAGGGAGACAAGGCACCATTTTAGCAACTGAGCTGAGCATGGAGGGGTCAGGTCCCAGGCATTTCTAAGCCAGAGTCCCATGGCAATGAATCACATCAGATATTTTGCTAATCAAGAGAAATGGTGTGGACCAATGGCCGAAAGTCTTGCTTGAAGTAGCCAGAAGGTAGGGATGTGTTTTGTTGTGCTCTTGGAAAGTACTAACTCCAGTGCAGGAGGCCCTGGTGAGCTGGTATAGATCTGATCACTTCTGCAAGATCTGCTGTCTGGTGAAGGATGCAGCCATTGATTTCGATGAGGATGGAGCATATATTTTTTTGTCTTCATGTGCCATAGAGTGGGAGGTAGAGGGCTGCAGACTCTCAAGCATACCTCCAGGGGGTTGCATAAATGCACGTATACAGATGCAGGCTCTGGTACCCAAAACAATCAGTGTTAAGAAGGTCACTGAAGAGCTCATTGAGATCACTTCATGCTTGCTACTCTGTAAAGTACTGGTTTGAGACAGAGGACAAGATAGGGGTTTAGCATTGGAGACACGTGGATTGAGACCCATTCTCAACCATGTTCTCACGGTGAGACTTTGAGTGAGACACTGAGGTTCTCTTGGCCCCAGTTTTTTCCTCTGTGCTTTGGGGATGACGGGTGCTCTCTGAAGTGCCATCAAATGTTGACTCCTCAGCAGCCACACACTCTGTATCACTCTCAAAAGCAGTGATTTCCTCGCTCTGTTGGTGCAGTAGACACTTATTATCATCTTTCACATTCTCTTCATTCTTCTCCTATAAAACCAATGTTGATTATGTGTGTTTGTATGTCTATTAGAACATGTGTTCTTGTATCTGTGTACATGTGTGCATGTGGGTGTGGGTACATGTGAAGGGAAGGGGTCAACATTAGGAGTCTTTCTCAAAGGCTCTCTACCTTACTTTTTTGAAGCATTGCCTCTCACTGGACATGGAGCCCACCTACTCAGCTGGACTAGCTGGCCAGTGGGTTCCAGGGCTCCACCTGTCTTTGTCTCCACGTTCTGGGATTACAGTAAGACCTGACGTTTTACATAGGTGCTAGGGCCCTGAATTCAGGCCCTCATGATACACATCAAACATTTGCTGACTGAGCCATCTCTCCAGGCTGCCATTTTGATTTCTGATTGGTGTCTATCCTAGTGCATGCCACTTGAAGAAGGTGCTTTTCTAATTGTAAACATAGACACATCTTCACAACCAGAGTGCTCTACCTTCCTTCCCACAGGACTGCTTCAGAGATGAGCATGTGGCCAAAGATGGATCAATGAGACTCCATAGCCATCTCATGGATCTTTCTGGAAGGACAAAGTCTATTGCTCTCATGGTTGTTAAAACTATGTTAGATGAATCCTCAATAGGCTGAACAGAATGGTCAGATAACCCATCAATTCTATTCCCAGGTACATAACCAAAAGGTTAAACTAAAAACAGATGCTCAGATAATACCTTGAATGTTCATAGCAGCACCATTTACAATGGTCCAAATGGGAAAGAAACAGCTCAAGTATCCTTCAAGTAGTTGGATAAATGTATATGACATAGCAACACAATGGAATATTATATAGCCACGAAAAGGGCTAAAGTACTGTGGCATGTGGATGAACCTTAAAAACCTTATGTTAAATTAATTAAGCCAGAGACAGATATACACACAGTGTGATTCCTCATTCAGGATCAGAACAGGAAAAGCCACAAGAATAGAGAGCATGGGCTAGGGAAGTCGAGGACTAGGAAACAGCTGTATACATGGGCTGCAGGTTTTTTATTTGGGGGTGATAAAAATGTTACAGTGGTGGTGGATATAGTCCCTGCCAGGTCCCCTAGTCCCTTGTCCCAAGGGCCTTACTGGGGTTCTCTTCTTTGTCATCATGAAACATTTGCTCCTGAACGGTGCAAATATAAATTGGATTCTTTATTTACAATTTTGATTTTTTTTCTTAAATATCTTCGTCAGCATCTATCTGGATGTCTAAGTGTGCTACAAGGGATCGGGACTGCCTCTGTCAGGACAGTGGTGGTCTCAAACCCAGGCCTTTGGACTTCAGAGATCCTGCCTGTAAGGGTTAAACACAGTGATTTTATGCTTTTTCTCCGAGGATGATTCAACTAAGAACAAAACTCTCTTTAGAGAAGGCAGCAAAGCCTTGCTGTAAAGTGTCCCTCTAAGGGCTTCTGCCTGACTCTTTCAAATTGAGGATGTATCTGCAGAAGAGTGCTCTGAGGATGTCTGATGTCTGACAGGAGCTAGGCCAGCCTCTCTTCTCTGTCATTTGTTGCAGTAGGTCCCAAGAAAATACCCCTCGCCCCATTTTCCTGCAGCTCCTTTGTCTGAGCCTCTGCTGAGAATGCCCCTTCCCATTCTTTGCACATTCTCTTGATTGTGGTTATGTAACAGGACCAAGCATCTGCTTTCTCTGAACAAAAGTCTCAGATGAATAGATAGCGATGGTAATATCAGGGATTAGCAGCTTTTCTCTATGGTGTGTGTCTGAGGCTGGTTTTTATTGATATGATTGGCTCTTCCATAGAGGGTGGTCTTTCAGCTTACACAAACACATGCTCATCTCCATTCGAGTCTGGCTATGCTATAGGATTTCTGTATCTTCCTTCCTTCCTTCCCTCCTTCCTTGCTTCCTTCCTCCCTCCTCTTCCCCTCCTCTCTCTTTTTCTCTGTCTATATGTCCTGTACAGATCTGACAGAGTGCCTCATGACCTGTGAGTTGTGAGTGACAGGGTAGAATAGCTTTTAGTTTGAAATTTGACTTTTTGTGTATGTTTCTCTCCTGGCTTGGTCCGACTGAAATTTGGAGTGACATGGGACCCTCTGTAGGGGGGGAGAGAGGATGCTGGAGGAGGAATCATCCAGTCTGAGTTACAGTCAAAGAGGAGAGCCCTGGAGGACACAATTAGCCTCTGCTTTCTCCCTCACTGTGGACATCTCCATGTTCCCGTTATCCTTTCTATTTATGACATGTTCTTCCTCTCCACTAAGGGGAAAAATGAAGAAACTGAGAGGAACATTTATCAGAACAACTGAGTGTGTATGACATCTGCTTGCCCTCAGAGTCAAGCCCCTTGGCCAAATTTGATGTAGAAAGTCAGGTGACGCAAAAGTGCTTGTGGAAACACACTTGAGTTTCCACTGAAGACACAGATGAAGAAATAGTGAATATGTGGTTCTATTGTATAGTTGTGTTTAAAATCAGTAATACATCATGTGAAAAATGACACATATACACCATCATTTTCCACGATCAGATAGTATTCCATTGGCTGGACTTACTGTACACCTGTCTACTTTGTCGGTTAGTGGTGCTTTTGTGCTATGTTTGCTTCCTCTCTTTTCATGTCCCTCTATTCCTTTTCCTTCCCACTGTATACCCATCCTTTGGTTTGTTTGTTTGTTTTGTTATTGTTTATTTTTCACAAAACAAGGCTGATGAGTCAAAGAACTTGCCTATCTCTTGCAGACTCCTGGTAGAGTTTCTACTTTGTGTGCTTGAGAATCCTAACACTGATGCATGCAGAGAGTCTGGGAATTGTAACCTCATGGTTACACCATCCAATCGGCCCTCCCTGTAGGCACAGTGTTTGCCCTAAGACCACCAGGATGGGTCTGATGAAACAAAACAAAAGCTAGGACTTGTGACAGTGGTGCTGAGGATGTGGTAATTGTGGCAGGCAGAGAAACCCACTCCTGCAAAGACCACATGGTGGGGGAAGTATACCACCTTCAGAGGGGTCACTGAAGGCTGAGCATGCATAGAGGGTGGACAACCTGAAAGGAGACTCAAATAGTCTATGAAGAGAGAAGAGCACATCAATGGAGGGAGAATGAGACCATGCAAGACTCTGAATCACACAGGAAATTTGGGCTTCAGTCTCCTATGAAGGGCTAGTTTCAGCAAGACGGGGGATGGGCTGACACAACAGCGTCATTCAGTTCCCGTGACACAGGCAGCACATTCTCAGATGGTAGGTGAAAGACTGAACCAGAAACATCGGCAGGCTACACAGGCTATTCTCTTTTTGTAGTACAAACTATGGTTCTTTTGGCCATTGTTCTAGTTAGCTTTAACTGTCAACCTGACACAGAAAAAATTCCCCGGAGAAGCAAATCTCAACTGAGGGATTGCCCAGACCAGGTTTGTCTGTGGGTCATTGTCTTGATTGTTAACTGATGTAAGAGGGGCCTGCTCCACTGGACAGCACTAATCCCTGCGCATGTGGCCCTGGTAGATAAAAAGCTAGATGAGCATTGATCTGTCTGTGAACCAGCCAGAGAGTAGCATTACTCCATGCTTTCTGCTTAAAGCTTCTGCCTGAGTTCCTGCCCTGACTTCCTTCAGTGATGGACTGTGACTGGGAAGTGGGATCCAAGTAAAACCCCTTCCCCCACTCAGTTGCTTTTGATCAGAGCACTTATCACAAAAATGGAATGAAACTTGAACAACAATCTTATGTTGTTCTTTGTGGTAACACACACACACACACACACACACACTCATGCACCCACATACCCACGCACCCGTGCGTGTGCAAGAAGATTTAACAAAAAGGTCACATCAATGCAGAGATGCAGACTGCAGTAGATACTCTTCAAGTCCCTTTCATGTAGTCTCCTCTGCCTGCTGCAAGGTTGCTCACTTCAAATATCTGTAACCATCTTCCTGTGGATGTTTCTGTTCTGGACACAGGAACAGGTGCTCAGGCAAAGGCTGAGCTGGAAGTATCAACTAGTTAATGTTCCCCTGAGGCTGCATCAGTAATTAACCTAAGAACCCAAAGTCCCAGGCCCCTGGCATCCTCCACAACAGTCTGGATTGTAGCCTGCCTCTGATTTCTGCATCATTCTGAGCGGACATTTGCCATCATTTCCCAAGGATGCTAGGACTGGGAATGTTGCTTCGGTGCTTGTAATTATAAGATGATTCTCTGCCCAGTCCTGATATACCCATGGAGACAAGGGAGAAATTCGTATCAGAATGATGGCTGGAGGCACCAGAAAAGTGTAACCAGTACTCACCTGGTGTGAATTCTTGTGAAGTGAGGAAATTGACTGTATTCTGCACTGCAGGGACCCCCGCTCTGGAGAGCTGCCTTCCATGTGTATTTTGTGGAGGGAGAAAACATGTGTAATAGTGGTTGTTTGAGATGAGAGGACTCATGGAATTATTCCCTCATTGGTTTGCATATGCTAATTGGATACTGAGGCATGAACAGTTCCAAACATCCTGGCCTGTCTCTTGGAATTTGGCTTCCTGGTTTCTGTTTATTTGTGTCCAGACTAATGTAGCTGAGACATGCTTCCCTTTGTTGCTGCTGTCTCTTGCTCAGAACAAAAGACATCTCATACCTGTTTTATTTTCTGTGTAATCTCCCTGGGGAAGTATTCTGGGGGAGAGGAGATTTACGTGGGCTGGGAATTTTTCTCTGGATAGCTTTAGTTAAGCTGGACATGTGAGAGCAGTATAATACAGATACTCTAGCTAATTCTTTTCCTAGCTGAAGTGTGCTGCTCTGAGCTGCTCATTGTATACAAAACAACAGAAAGGATGCCAGTGAAGTTAAATCAGGAATGGATCTCCAGGTTAGAAGGCAAGTAGGAGACAGAGAAGGAAGGCGAGGAAGCCTGGCTGAGGACTTGACCCCAGGGCTAGGCAGCCAAGCGTGTCCCCACGGGTGTGGTTGCCCTGGATACTTGATGTTCTACAGTTGTATGAGATTCAGCCTTAGCTGAGGAAATGCCTTTGAAGATGGCTCCATGTGCACTTCTCTTCAGGTTGTCAGCCCTGGGGAGGCACTAAGGACAGATACTCAGGCCTCTCCTCTGTGAGAAAACTCTTTGAAGTGGCAGCCTTTCCTGCTGCCTACCCATCCTCTCCCTCTCAGACTTGTCTCCTCCTGTAGCTCTCGCATTGTACAGCACAGAATTTAATACCTTCACTGTTTAGGGTCTGGATTCCCCCACTAAAACCTGGGCTTTCCTGGTTTCTTCATTGTTAAACCTACAACTCCTGATACAGGGCAGGCACTGAACAAATATGAGTAGAGCAGACATAGAAATGATTGTTGGCTCAGGTGCAGGGCTGCTTCAGATTAAGAACAGACACTGTAGGAAACGCCTCTCCTTCTTGATAAAATAAGTAAAGACTTCTAGAAGTTGGCTTGTTTTTAGCAAAAGGAGACAGTACACAGTTCACACTGCAAAGCAAAATGTGGCAGAGTCACTTGACTGTTTTCTCCCTTAGATCTTCTTCCAGGCAGAGTTGGAACTTCTAACCAAAAGCCCATGGCTTTGGCTTGTCTCTATGTGAACGGAAGAGGCCCTTGGCAAGAAGCCTGGAACCTGTCAAAGTGATAGACAGGCTCCGCTCTTCTTCCCTGGGCAGAGACTAGAGGCTGAATTTGAGTCCTCTGTTAGTTCTTTGGTGAAATGATGTCACTTTGTGTGGTGCCTGCAGGCAGCTTTGTAGGAGGGGAACTGGTTCTTTTATTTCCCTGCATATTGACAACTACATATTGAAGGGCTAGCATATATTCATGTGCTGCATGCCTTCTGAACAATTGTGTGGTCTGATGAGATCCTCTGAAGACCTCAGAGTCAGCGCCATTGTTATCCAATTGCAGCTGAGTGGTGCTAAGTTGTCTGAAGACTCATCTCATTATAGTTATGGTGAGAGATCCCTTTAAATCCTAACATCTCGATATGTCTGCCTGAGACACTCATTTTAGTTGGTCTTTATTAGCCCCAAGGGAGTTGTGCTATAAATAGAATATTTACATTTGTCCAAAATTTATATGTTAAATCTTAATGCCTAATGTAATGCTGTCTGGAGGTGTGGCTTTTGGGAAGGGTGACTAAGTCAGTTATGGGAACTTAGAAGGGGATACATTCCCCACCAAAATCAAACCGAACCAAAAAACAAAACAAAGCAAACCAAAAAAGAAAACCAAACCAACAACAACAAAAACACTCAGGGAAGTTGACTTGCTTCCTTCTGTCCCATGAGGACACAGTAAATAGCCACCACCAGGAAGCCTGGGGACAGCCACTCACCAGGTAGAGTTTTGCTAGCATATTAGTCTCTGGTTTCAGGATTCCAAGTCCCCGGGCCAGTGGGGAATTTATCTGTTGTTCAACAGCTTCCCAGTTTACTAGAAATTTTTATATCCACCTAAAAGGACAAACCATGTCGACAGAGAGTTGGTTCAAAGACCTCTTTGTGTTTGATGATGTTGGCATATACAATAGTGTAATTATACAATTCAGAAAGTTTGCAACAGTCAAGGCTAGGAGTGTCTAGAAATGCCCACAAATCTCTATGGGGAATTCCCTACTGTATTGAGGGCCACATTTTACTCTTGCTTCTACAAAGGAAGCAAGCACCTCAAACGCTGGCTCACTGTCCTCAGCACACAGGATAGAGATGGAGATTCTTTTCATAATGCCCACATTTGGGCCACCCACCATAGCAGTATGCTCTGGACCCAAATAGAAAGAAACTCAAAACGTGCCTTTATCCTAGGGCCCAAGGGCCAGCTGTGAGGAGACAAGGGCTGAGGGAAGAGATGCCTGGCTGGATTTAGGTTTTACATAAACAAGGAATCATTCCAATATAGATATTTCTTCTGTAACATTTGGAACCCACTGGCCTCAAAATTTGTTTCTTGGTTATTCAAAGCTAACCGAGCACAGCACACATTCTCCTTGCTAAGTCTAAGGATTATAAGAAGGACAGGAGCATTTGGCCTGTTACTATTGTCTTCAGATCTGCCGCTTTCCCCCATGTTCTATTTAAATGAAAAATCCAAAGTCTTAAAAGGCTCAGCTCACAGTAACAAGGATTTGATGGTGGAAGGCTTTATTTAATTCATCTTTAGCTGGAGACAAAGCTGCTCTGTCTGATTCAGTGAGGGCAACAAAAGCAACTTCCTTCTTCCCCTTCAGCTCTATTTATTCACAAAGAACAAGGAGGGATCAACTAACTGGGAGTTGCTTCCATTCCCAGGATATTTGCCTGAAAATTGCCTCTAATGTAGAGAGTGGGGACTGAAGGTAGACTGCTGAGGTCCTCAGAGCAGGTGCTGAGGCAGGCTCCTTGATCTCCCAATCTTGCCAGGAGCTTTTAGGGAGAGCCAGCAGCATGGAGGACGATGAGACCCATTTCCTTATCTACACGGTAATTAGAGAGGTTTTTAATTTTTATTTCTGTTAATTGCTAACAAGCAGTAGCACCAAACATGTTACTGTATAGGCCTTCTCAGAGTCCCCTTCAAGCAATGAACATTCTCCAGACACATACTCGATCACCAACAAGGTAGCATCAGTTAAGAACTCTAGAGAACCCTTACATACAAGTGAGAATTCCTTTTATAATAACCACACACACAGCTTTTCTAGTTTATAGGTTTTGTAAATGCTGAGGATACCGTGTGTTGATGTTCTTTTAAGGCATAATGTGCTTGTTTGCCACCAATGCCTTGCTCTCACTTTTCCTCCCTCAATCTCTCCCCTCCTCAGTTCTCTCCTCCTCCTCCCATGCTAGCTCACAGCAGGGTTACTCTCTTTTAAAAACTTTTTTATTGATTGTCTGTGATTTTCACATCATACACCCCAGTCCCACTCATCTCCCTGTCCCTTCATATCTGCCTTCCACCCTCACAGCCTCACCCCCAAAATAACACACACACACACACACTAAACAAAAACAAAACAAAGCATAGAAAACATCTCATCATGTAAGCTGTACCGTGTCCCAGTGTGTCCCACAGTGCACCCCTCTGTCCACATATTTTCACTTGCAAATGTTCATTGCAATGAGTCTGGCTCCAGGTCTTTGGCTTCTGTGACGCCATCACTATTATGTCTTCACCGGGATGCCTCCTGTTTATTTTGTTGCTCTGTGCCATGGAGATCCTGCAGCAGCTTTGGATCAGCAGGACTGATCCTTTCTTGCATCTCAACAGTTCACAGATGATGTAGATTTTGGGATGGGCCAACTCAAAACCCTGGATCTGGACCTGGGTGCTAGCTGAGCTTCACCCTTATCCATACCACCAGGGCAAGCTCTCCAGCACTAGAGCATTGTTTCTTGATTCAGATCATAGTTTAAAATTGGAGAATTGTAAGTATAATGCCAACAATACATGCTAAATGGACATTTTCAGATTATGTGCTGTAATTGATTAGAGATTCTACTTGTAGCCAGGGTTAATGACCTTCAGCCTAGAGGTGAAAAAAACAGAGCATCCAAATTGGGGGATCTGAATCCTCATTCCAGCTCTGTTCTGTAGCTTGAAATGTAACCTTTAGGGACTTGAGATGTAGCCTAGTTGAAAGTGTTTGCCTAGCATGCAGAAAGCCATCAGTTTGGTCCATGGCACACCTGGAACCAGCCTGTAATCTCTGCACCCTGCATGGCCAAAGGTTCAAAGTTGTCTACGGTTCCATAGTTAAGTTGAGGTCAGCTTCTGCTACCTAGGACCACTTTTTGAAAGCATGCATCTTTTATTCTACTGGTTACCAACATCTGACACTTGGCCTCTTCAGCCACAATATGGTGATCATAAAGTATATTGTATACATCGTGAGGGTTGAACAATTTCACATAAGGCTCATCTTTGTCCCTATGTCATCATTTATTACTGCTGTGTTTATTTCAAATTGGCGTACTGTCTGTGATTGTCAATAAAGTTTTATTGGAATACAGTCATCCTCATTTATTTATGTGTCGTCTCTGACAGAAGAGGTTGATACTGGAGGCAAAGACCACACTGATCTAAGATGTTTGTTTAATCTTAGCACAACAGTTTTTGACACCTCCTTCACACCCCCAAGGAGCTCTGGATCTACTGGGGACAATGGCTCTGACACTCCATCACTGTGCACTGAAGGAGAAAGGCAGTGTTTGGGATTGTTCTCTCTCCTCGCCTCCTCCAAGCACACCTACTGTACTGGCTGGTTTTGTGTCAACTTGACACAAGCTGGAGTTAACACAGAGAAAGAGCTTCCCTTGCCTCCATGAGATCCAGCTGTAAGGCATTTTCTCAATTAGTGATCAAGGGGGGAGGGCCCCTTGTGGGTGGTACCATCCCTGGGCTGGTATAGTCTTGGGTTCTATAAGATAGCAGGCTGAGCAAGCCAGGGGGAGCAAGCCAGTAAGGAACATCCCTCCACGGCCTCTGCATCAGCTCCTGCTTCCTGACCTGCTTGAGGTCCAGTCCTGACTTCCTTTGGTGATGGACAGCAGCATGGAAGTGTAAGCCGAATAAACCCTTTCCTCCCAACTTGCTTCTTGGTCATGATGTTTATGCAGGAATAGAAACCCTAAGACATCTATGACTTCAGAGAATCAGCTCTTCTCATCTGACCTCCTGATGGCCAAGGTAGCAGGGCAGGGGTCAAGGACTCCTTAGACTTTAGAACTCTTTGGTTTTCTTGGTTGGCATTTTGTGGATCCTTCTAAGTTCAGGTCTGCCTGTTTTGTGGGTTTGGGACCAGAGGCCTTTTAAATCAAAGCCAGTGAAGCTTGTAGCAGGTTGCGTCCACATCACAGTAACTACATAGCAAATCAATGCATTCTGCTCTCAGCTACTTTTCATTCTCCAGAAGTTCAGACAAAGGTTCATAAGTCCATTTGAGGTGGTGGTAGCACATGCCTTTAATCCCAGCACTTAGGAGGCAGAAGCAGGTATATCTCTGAGTTCAAGTCCAGCCTGGTCTACAGGGAGAGGCCCAGGCCAGCCAAAGCTACACAGAGAAATCCTGTCTTGAATAACAAAACAAAAACCAACCAAACAAATCCATCTTAAGTCAACTAAATAATGATCCCCAGAAACATGCATCTCATGGTCCCTAGAACTTATGAATGTCATTGTACAGAACAAAAAGGGACTTTGAGGATGTGATTTAGTTAAGAGATGGGGAGATAGGGAGGTAATCTTGGAACCAAATTGTTTTTCCTAGTCTCATACATTAAGGACTTGGTCCTTAGTGTAACTGTTCAGTGGTAGAGCCTTGGGGATGTGATTGCATTAAGGAAGATTCGACCTCATTCATGGATTTATCTATTAATGGAGTCAGCTCAATAGGCTTTTGGGAGGAAGTGGAAATTCTGGGAAGTGAGGCTCATTTGGAGGAATGTGGTGCTGAGTTCTGCCTCTCCTCTGGAGGTGTCTGGACATCACAATACCAGCTTACAGACTACAAGGCTGAATGGTTTGGCCCACAGTCCGAGTTTCCCTTGAGTGCTGCTTGTTGTATGCTAGCAGGATCCTGGTTGGCTGGGAGTGAATGGTGGATGGGGGAGGAGGAGGCCTTGGCAGATGATCTCTAATGAAGCTATTCTCTGAGATGATCTTGGCTCATTCACGTTTCTTTATTGAGGGTGGATTTGAATACATACACTTTATTTGGGGTGAACCAAGGATTAGATAGTTTTGGGAGGAAGTAGGTGAGAACATCCAGGGAAGAAGGTTGTTGGCTGAATGTTAATGAGATGTGTCATTAACACGGAGAGGAGTTCCAGGTGCTGGATATAAAACTGCCTGTTATATCCTAGTTGGGGGTCATGGCTACATGCCCCAAAGCAGGCATGGAGACAGGGATGGAGTTAGCTCTACCTCTGCCATCTCAAATCTCTGAGATTTCCAGGGTCTGAGCATGCTCTAGCTCACCAGTCCCATGCCCTCTGGTGGCCTGCCCCAGAAAGAAGGGAGGTCATTGGAATATATTTTATCCTCAGGCCACCTGCCTCTCTATATGTTCACTGTAATGTGAGTAGCTTTGTTCCATGATGTACTATCTGGTATGATTCTCCACCTAATGATGGACCAGGAGTCCAAAGTGAATCTTGCATCCTTTAAGTTGACTTTTATCACAGCAACAAAAAGCAGATCCTGATGTAATGTGATACTTTGAGATGTAAAGATACTGATACTGAAATTGGAACAAGGAACTAGGAGCCAAAAACTTTAGAACCTCTCTTTCAGCAGCTGGACTATGCCAGTAAATTGGTTCTTCACTTTTCAGTGCTTTTCAAGGACCATGGTCCTGCTGGTGCTCAGATCAGGTCATAGTGAATAGAATTCGGATTTCTGAGCCCTACAACAGTAGGAAAATAACTGTACATGTCTGTGGTCTTTGTTACAACAGCTATAAGAAACTAATACATCTTCCTTACACTGATAAGTAACCTATGAATTCTATTGAGATTTAACTGTAGTGCTTGTAAAAATAAGTTGCCTAGCACAGAGGAGTTAATAAAATTCATTATACTAGTTACCATATGGGGTGTCTGCAGTGGAATAGAGTAAAAAGAAGAAGGACAAGAGCTAGGTGGGGCAAGAGAGAAAGTTCTGGACTGTGTGTAAGGGCTCACCAGTCTCTGTGCACAGAAGTCACTGCTGTGGTAACAGGGCTCTGCATTGCAAGTGTTCATGGAAGTTGAAGAATGAAGGAGATGGACACGCTCAGATCTGTCTTCCCTGAGCCAGCAGTGAAGGGCTTCACATGGGCTGGGATGAGGTGAAATGGAGGCTGAGTGATCATGACTGAGAACCTTGGTAAAGTCAGCCACATTTGTACTTGGTCCAGGTGGAATTACCAGCATTCTGTCTATCCCAAAACTGTTGATACCTGTTGCTTCTCATCTAGACCTGAGAGGCCCTGCTTTTGACCATTTTGCTCTTCCAGCTAGAGATATTTTGGGTTCCATCCCACCCCAAGCTCATACTAGATTAGGCTTTAGAGTTCTGTGCATCCCGGGGAGCAGCTTGGGCAGATTCTAGGAGCAGGGAGGTGGTTTTATGGCTCAGTCCCAAAGCCTTGTGAGGTTCCTGTTTATTTTCATCCTTTACACAACCATTGGATCACTCTTGCCTTTGAGTCCAGTTGTGACTTGAAACTTTCTCTCAACCAATAGATGATGACAGAGGTTTTTGAAAGGACAACTCTTGACAACATTTTGTTTATAAGGCCCAGTCTTGGCATAGTAGAGAGACTATCCTAACCACCCCAGAGAAGCAGGCAGTCATGTTGTGAGAGGGTCATGGTGTATCACTGCAGGGTGCTGTACCTGGGGGCAGCCTCCAGCTTGCAGTCAGCAAGAAACCAAGGGTTTCTATCATGCAGGTTGAACCAAAGTATTCTGCCCAGAAATAGCTCCAGTCAACCTTCAGATGACAAAATACCCTTCAGATACCCAGCCTCAGGAACCCAGGTTGCAGACCCAAATGAGCTGTGTCTAACCTATAGGAACTGGAGGAATACAATCAAGTACTTTTTTGAGTTACCATATTACACAGCAATTAAAAATGAGTATAATCTATGTCCAAAAAGCCCATTCTAAAGTAGACAGAGTAAATGACAACCTAAGGTGGGTGGGTTGGGGTTCCCACAGCTCTTTCATTTTCCCCTGGGTTTCCCACATTTTTAGCCACAATATCTTCCTGATTCTCTATAAATGAAGATGTCAAATATATATTTAAAATAAAAATATTGCCAAGAAAATAATAAAACACAACATATGTAATGATTATTTGTTGTAAATCCATTTGTTAAAATGTCTGACAAATCACCATTTCATATTGTTAAGACCAATGCATAGGATAGATTAGCTTTATTTGTCTGTTGAGACAGGATTTGCTCTGGAGATCAGGCTGGCCTTGAACTTGAGAGGATTAAGTTTTGAGTAAGATGGGAGGAGGACCCGGAGTTATTCATAAATTTATAGAGAATTAGCTATATGTCTGACATTGTGCTTTATACATCACATATGCAGCCATGTGTCCCATAATGATGTTTAGTCAAGGGAAGACTGCATGCATGACTACACAGATTGTGCAGCTGTGTGTTAGTCTGTGCCACCTAGGCTTGTGCACACAGTTTGAAACCACCGAAGAATATATATCTCAGATGCACAGCTGTGTGCCAGTTAGTGATTACCACCACAGCACTGCCAGGTAGGTACTTTGAAAATTCTCAGTGTGGGGAGCCGCCCGAGTTGCACCCACATTCGCCATTACAAGATGGCGCCTACATCCGGCTGAGGACAAGTTGTAAACAGGCTAGTGCGCATGTACCTGGTAATTTTCCACCTCAGAGTCTCAGCCTCTCTCGTGGCGTCATCTGGCCTGATGTGCGGGAGCCAATGGGGAAGCTCCACGTCCCAGGCGAGCGCTGTGGCCTATATAAGGGACGGGTGTTCTGTTGTTCGGGGTCTCCACTCTTGGCAAGCTTATGCTCTCCCTCTCAAGATGCATTAAAGCTTAACTGCAGAAGGATCCTTTGTGTGCCGCGTCGTTCTTGCTGGCGAGAGGGACATTCTCAGTTTTCAATAGCATGGAGTTTGTGTAGCTTGTTCAGTCATGTTTCTATGGAACCTCAGTGTCTGGTATGGGCAATACATTTCCATGACAAGAAGAAGCAAATGAATGAAAAACAAATGCAGGTAAGAGAAAGAAGAAAGAGATCTGGAGAAAATTCCCCAAGTAAGAGTGGTGTTGAAGGTGTCTCTGTTCAAAAGGAAAATGAGAGGTTAATTTTAGAAAGATGGAAACTAGACTTATTAGCAACAGATGCCTGAAGGCTGAAGACAGCTTTGAGGCCATGTACAAGTTAAGTGGGAAGCAGGGCTTTGATTCTTGGTTGTAGGTGAAAGGGAATGAGGTATGCGGGCTGTCACTTTGTCAGCTTAGACTCAGAGCATGGGAAGAGGCTGTTTAGGTCATTCTGAAGTGGCAATATAAAGCACCCTTCTAGACTGAGCATGTGACCCGTGCAGGGAATCCACTTCTTTGATTGTGTGCTCTGGCTAAACTATAACAATTGCACATATTTACACACATTATCTTGCAGCCTTCTTAAAAAGGTAAAGCAGTCAAAAGTTGGAATTGCAAACCCTTGGCTTGCAAGAGTTCTCTTCTGGGAATAAGTTTGGGTCTTGGTTGCTTCTGGAAACACCAACACCACACAGGTTAGCAACATCTTCACCAGCTTTATTGATTGGCCCAAGGGAAGGCACCTGGCACGAGCAGACCATGGAGTATATCTGTGGGCTTCCCCAAGCTGAAACTGGGAGAGGAAAAGACTATTCACAGGTTATTGAACTGTAGCAAGGTTGTGCAGGGATACTCGCCACCGTGTCCCCTGTGTGCAGTCATTTAGAATGAGTCCATTGTGAAGGGCTGTCCTACAGCAGAGTTGAGAGGCAGTGTTAGGATAGCTTTAAGTCCCTGGTTCAATTTGTCCCTGATTTTAACAGCTCTTAGTTACGAAGCAGATTCGAGGTCTTACTAGTGTATAACAAGCAATGTCAATTTTGCATGTACATTGAATAATGGATATGTATTTATGAAAGCACAACCAAGATACTAAAGGTACAAATCCCCAAAGTTTTCTCTGGACCCAGTCCCCAAGGGAATGTTGATTTACTTTCTGTCATTATTTAGGTCTAGATATTTTTTGGTGTAAAATTTTATATAAATGGAATTACACATTTGCTCGCCCCTTTTAACTAGTTTCTTCCACTCAATGTAATGAACCTGAAATACATTCGTCCTGCTAATGCATCAATATTCATTGTTTTCTCCCACTGGAGGGGGGGGGCACCCTATTGTCTAACCACTCTCTGATGCAGAAGATCTATTTTGGTTTTCAGTTTTTGACTCTTAGGAATAACCATGCCATGATTATTGAATATAAGTTTTTATATGAATGTAGGCTTTAATTTCTGATGGCTAAATACATAGAAATATAAATAAAGATTAGTAGCATACTTAACACTTAAAAAAACCGCCAGGCTGGGTTGAGGAGATGGCTCAGTATACCAGTAAGGTACTTGCTGCCTGAGCCTGATCACCTGAGTTTAGGTGCCCAGAACCCACATAAAAGCTGAGTACTACAGTGTGGGTCTCTCTATAGGAGGGTAAGCAGTGGAGACAGATAACCCAGGAAGCTCAGGACCCAGCCTGGAATATGCAGAAGAGAAAGACCTGGGGGGGGGGGGGGGGGGGGAGAG
>JADRCH010000128.1:5345131-5414677 GCA_019843965.1 Rhynchomys soricoides | reverse complement strand
AGAGAGAGAGAGAGAGAGAGAGAGAGAGAGAGAGAGAGATCCTGTTTCAAACAAGTTGGAAGGCAAAGATTGGTACCCAAGGTTGTCCTCTGACCTTCATATATATGCAGTGACACACACACACACACACACACACACACACTTCCAGATTATTTCTCTCCTCTGAACAGTGATGTATCACTTGTCCCTTTTGCTTCCGATCTTTGAGATGTGGTTTGCCTAAGAATGGCCCCCATAAGCTCATATGAATGCTTGCTTATCAGGGAGTAGCACTACTTGAAGAGGATTTGAAGGGAAGGGCTCTGTGTCTGGAGCTGTGCTTTCAGAGTTTCAATAGTCCGAGCTCTCTCAGAGGCTCTCTTCTTGCTGCCTGTAGATCCAGGTGTAGAACACACAGCCCCTTCTCCAGCGCCATGTCTGCATGCTGCCATACTTTCTGCCAGGATGATAACGGACTAAACCTCTAAAACTGTAAGCCAGCCCCAATTAAATGCTTTCCTTTAGAAGAGTTGCTGTGATCATGGAATCTCTTGAAAGCAATAGAACACTGACTAAGACAGCAAATATGGCAGGAACAGTCATTCCCTCCTCTGCTTTGGGCCCAATGCAGTTCTAGCTGACTCTCTTTAGCTTGTCCTTAAAGAATCATGATTGTTATAGAAAACCCTGTCTGTGAGACCTTTTTCTGTAGGACCTGTAAATCTGGATATAAAATATTTATTTACAACAAGCAATGCCCAGAAGAACCTGCATGAAAACCTAAGTCATTCGTAGCACGGTTTTATTTCTCCATCTCAGAACTTCAGCATCATCTGTCACTGAATGACATTCACCCCCACACTGAGAGACTGCAACCCAGAAAACCAGGGTCCTTTATCTCCCCAGCCACATATCCTGCTATTTCACTTGGAACCAGGATGCAGAGTCTAAGGAGTCTCTTAAGCTTAATTTAGGCGACATGGGATTCATAATGAGTTAATAAGAATTATAATTGTAAGAATAAGCTTGTAATTGTTTCTAACATGCCTATGAGGTGGAGAAATGCCCTGACTGAGGCAGAATATTCCGACCAGTAATTCGAAAAGATAAAAGCCTCAGCTCCCCAGTGTTTGCCTGGTGCCATCCAGGGCCACCAGGGGCTGAAGAGGAGGTGAAGGGCTAAGCATGATGGATCTTTATTCAGCTTCCTCATGTTCTGATGCTACTTACAGCCTTGGGGACTTCACCAGAGTTGGTGTGTGCCACTCTGTTTCCTCATCTGTGGGGTGCAAATGCTAAAAGCACATCCTCATGTTACTTGGACTTTATATTTCTGCGACCAGACACCAGAGAAACAGGAGAGAAAGCATTTAGTACTGATAATTTCAGATTTTAGTCTGTCATGGTGGGAAGGCCATGGCAGATCAGACCAGAGCAGCTCACATCATGGCAGCCAGAAAGTAGGACAGAAAGGGAAAAATGGAAGGGAGAGGGAAGAAGGGAGGGAGAGAAGGAGAGGGAGAGAGAGAACTTACTGTCTGAGCTAGTAGTGGTCTTTCTTGTTTATCCACTATGCACCTAGTCAATTGGATGGTACCACCACCATCCAGGCTACGTCTTCCTCTGTTGGTTGATCCTCAGAAGTGTATTTCACTAATCTATGAATAGGATTTCTTCTTTAATAGCCAATCTGTGGTGGGTTTCTCCTAGGAATATTCCTATTTTTAAAATCCAGTCAAGTTGACAATCAAAATTTGGGATTGAACTGCCTCATAGAGTTCTCATGAAGATAAAATGTCAGTAAATGCAAATTGCTTAGAACACCAACACTGGGTGTAGACAGTAGACAGTCAACAGATGTAACTACTACTACCATTGTGCTGTGATGGACAGCACATTGCCCTTCCCATTCTTAGTAAAGATAATTCCTTTCCATGGCCTCTTACTTAGATGTTTGGGCACATTGATCCGTTACAGTGATCCCATTTCCTCCCACATTTTATCAGCCCCCCATTTACATGTGAGGATCCCACGAAGATTAAGAAGCAGTAATTAGAGGAGGCAACACATCACAGCAGAACTGGGGCTGCTGCTGTTGGTGCTCTCTGTTACTTTAAGCTCTTCCTATAAGAACAAGTGACAAGCCCTAACATACCAGATTAGCTTTCTTCTCAGGGAGGAGGAGACATGGCTATCTATCCTAGACCGTGCTGGTAGGAGCAGAGGAAGAATCCTGCTCCTAGGTCCTTATTCTTTGTGACTGTAACAACCATAGTGGCCTTCCCCCAGGAACCTTGGGATTGGGGATTTGAGGGGTTTTGGCAGTGAAGGTCTTTGGTGCTCTTCCTGACTGGGGAAAGACATGGAACAGAGGACTCTACTGTAGCAAGGGAGCACTTCCCCCCATCCCTCACAAGGGGAGAGCATCCATTCTAGCAGCCTCCTAGGGTCCAGGACAAAACGTGTAAACATGGTCTTCTCTTTCAAACAACCGCTTCCAGTATTGATTGGGCGTGGTCAGCCCCTGTGTTCCAACACCTTGTGATTCAGGGAGAACTACAGACTCTTGGGTAGTAGAAAGCCATTTAACAAACCCATCCCCATAAGCGCAGAGAATGAGATCTTTGGGGATATGGGGAGAAAAGAAAGGAAATGAATTGTTGAGAGGAGACAAAGGCTCCCAGATACATCAGAAGGAAGACGGCATTTTGCTAAAAAGATAGAAAACCAAGGACTCTGGTTGGGAGCAGGACAGCCATGAAGGATAAATTCTGTAAGAAAGACCAGGGTGAGGGAGGCAGAGGCCAAGGATGGAGATGCTGGGTGGTGGAGGCAGCCACATGGGAAATATGATAAACCCGTATGTACAAGTGAAAGAGATTCAATTCGTGAGAGGCAAAGATAAGACAAATAAAAGAAATAAAGCCAGTTTCAGAGTGAGACTGATGGGCTGAGCATATCTGACAGCCAGACAGGGAAGGTTCAGTGGGGAACAGGAAGCATGAAGGAAGCAAATGTGAAGAGAAAGAAGATATATTTCATGCCATGGCTGTCAAATGGCTTTGACAGGGAGGAGAGAGGGACAACAGAGCATAGAGGCTGATGGACAAATACTCCAGCCCTGAGTCACATAACATTACAGGCATCTGCCTTGTGGTCCGTGACCACCGCCAGCCCGCCATCCCCGAGGCACAGAGGGAGCCTTCCGAGGCAGTGAGGCTGCTATGGCGTTAGATCTGAAGTGGAAAACCTCTAGAAACAGCTACAAATGTAAAGATACTCAGGAGTCATGTTGAGTTTTTAAACTTGCAATCTCAAAGGGGCAGATTTTTCTACTCTAATAGCTAATCTGTGGTGGGTTTCTCCCAGGGATATTCCCATTTCAAAACTGTACCTAAAATTTAGAAGTGATATTTCCGTGCATGTCTATCATTGGCTTGCCCACGTTTCCCTCCATTGTCCTCTATCATGCCCTGTCCCGCCTGACTGTCCTTTCTCGTGTCACAGGTATGCATTTAAATTCTGCATACGAGCAAGGAAATGGAGGGTTTGTCCTTTGTTTTCCCCTCTCAGTCTCTTCTCTTGTTCCTCTTCTACTTTTCCATACTTCCCCCAAACCCTTCCTGTGCCTCACTCCCCAGTGGGAAACAGTCTGGTGGTAAGTGTCCGCAGACAGGGTAAAGACTCTGGGATCCACCACTTAAAAACTCATCTTCCTCTCACTGGATGGAGCTACTTGTAGGTGGCTGTTGGGTCCAAACGACACAGGCAAGTGAAATCTCGCCGTGTGTAGGACCATTCTAAGTGCAGGGATAGAGAGTAAGACCCAGTATAACTGATGCAGGTCACCCAGGCAAGGCAGGCAGGTAGACTTTCTTTTTAATAATTGTTTTGAGCATCTATATCACTTCTAACCTTCCCTTCCCCTCTAATTCCTCCCGTGCCCCCCTTTCCTTCCCAAATCCATGATCTCTTATTTATTATCTATATGATTTTTTAATATATGCATACATGTCATACATATGTTTATATGCACACACACACATGATGTTGTCTCTCTGCCAGTGAAATGAGCCAATTCAAGCCATATTTGCAGGCTTATTTGGAAACTGCTCTCAGGTAGACAGGTTCAATGGCTTCAAGGAAGGAGGCCAGGGAAGTCTCTATGGGGAGGGAGACAGAAGAGAGGAGGAAGAGAAATAGAAAGCACACATACAGACAGAAGGGAAAGGGGGGCAGAGACACCAAAATGTCTGGATTCTATAGGAAAGAGTCTCCGGGGGAAGGGCAGCCCTGCCCCTAGGCTGGAAAGTTCAGGGTAGAGACTGACAAGGGATACTGGAAGAACCTGGAGGCCAGGTCTGCTTTGATGTGTAAAATATGCACCTCAGCTTATATGTCCATTTGTCCAGGACTGACCACTTTGGGTTGGGCAGTCTATGTGGGAGCTCATCCCTGGAGGAAATTGACTCTTCCTCTCTCAGCAGCCACTGACCACCTGAAGCTTTTCTTATAGGGGTGGTACCACACACAGGTGCATTTAATAAGTATGAAGTATGTGACCATGGATGACGGTCCTGGTCTGGAGAGGCTATGGAAAGCCTACCTTAACTGCCTAGGCTAGGGTATACTCAGGGCCACAGACTCAGGGCCACAGAAGCGCTTTTACCTTGAAACAGCAGTCTCTGTGTTAGACATTCTTTCAGGCTGAGGAACCTTGCAGGGGGTATGGAAGGGTGAGGTAGGGCAGGAAACTGGCATCTTAGACATGTTTTTGAAAGTGTTTTACACAGAAAAATCACAGGTTGAAAGAGAAGCGTCCATGTTTCAATAAACTAGAAAAACTTTAGGCTAATCTACAAATTGGTTTTGTGGTTAGAGAACTTAGTCTTAACTGTTCTTATGGGTCTCACTGATTTCCAGGGGAGACAATGTAGTGTGTAGTATTTCCTGAACTTTAGGCACAGAAACATTGTGAAGGAGCATCTTGCAGGTCTGACATTTTGTCCCTTACCACCCCCATCATAGAAATAAACATCGTTCAAAAAGTGTCTGGAATGGTGATTTTGAGAGTGCAACATGCAGCTTAGGTGGCGAGCAGATTATATAGTTATTTGAAAACTATAAACCCAAGACCAAAAGCATTATCCATGAAGTCTCAAACCTGGACAAGCAGGCACTGAGGCGTCTACTTAACATTATCAAAGCCAACATGGCTGCCAGGTTCTCTTGTTACCGGGTATGGCTGACAAACCCTGCCCTGCCCTTAACTGCTCTAGCCTGGGGCCTGGTCTGCCCTTCCCCCAGACAACAGAACACAGTCTAAAGACCAAGGTACCCTCACTCCTACCTCAGCAGTCACTGTTCTAATTCCTTACCTTTTATGACAAACAAAAGGGAGGAATGCCGGGCATACTGCTGTCACTCAGGACCAATGCAACAAGTTTCTATGGCACTGTATTTTCTCCAAGCCCCCATCAATCCAGCCATCATGGCCCAGCCTGTTGCTGTCTTCACCTCATCTCAGAGACAGCCCTTTTGTGTATGTCCACCATCCCTCACAATAAATCTTTTGTGTGGGATCTGTGGTGTGGTGTGATTTTTGAGGTATTCCTTGGCTCTCGGTCACAGAGGTGCTACTCTTTCATCAAAACAAACAAACAAACAAACAAACAGCTTGTGATGCCACCTTTGGGTAATGTTGGCCATACAAAATTGTCCATATACAGTAAAGGCAGCTAACACTCCTTACATTCCCTTGCCTCTTAGGGTGGATGTGGTGAGCATCTAAAGGGGAACTCTGGCAAGCGGTACTGGCTTTGTTTTCAGAAAAGTTTAGTCCCCAGTGGAATTTAAAAGTGTTGTCGAGGAGGCACAAGATGCTGCAAAGGAGAGTGAGGTCATAGTCTTAACCATGTGAGGAGAGTGAAGCTCTCTACTCCCAGACTAGGGGATCTTTGGGGGACTGTAGGAAGGAGATCCAGTTCTCCTCTCTTGCAGTGCAGCTGGGAGGAATCAAAGCCTTATACAAGCATTGTCCGATGGGTTATGTCTCTACCACCTGTGAAATGAGCCAAGTCAAGCCAGATTACATTAAAAATGGGTTGGTTAGGGAGGTGCTCTAGGCCAAGTTCACTGGCCCCAAAGGACTGAGGTCAGAGGAGTCACCATGGGGGTGGGTGGGGAAGAGGAGAAAGAGAGAAAGGTCATGTGTACAGACACAGAAGAGAGACCAAAATGTCTGGATTACATAGGGAGGAGCAGCCCAGCCCCTGGGCTGGAAAGTTCAAGGTTGGGGACAGGGTGTGCCAGGTAGGGCTTGAGGGAACCTGGCGGCTAGGTCTGCTTTGATAGGTAAAATATGCACCTCAGTCTCTTGTCTGGGTCTGAACCCAAACAATGCCTAGATCAGCAGAGAGAATCTGTTAGCTATTGTTGCTATGTAACAAATGGCCCCAAACAATAGCTTGAGACTGTAAAGTGTGCTAGCATACTATATGAACCCCAGGAAACCCCGAAGCAGAGAAAGAGCAGAGAAAGAACAGATGTCCAGACTGAGTAAGATAAAGTGGCTACTTTACAGTGAGTTTAATGAACCCAGAAAACATGTGTTTGAGTGAATAAAAGAAAGACTAAAACCATCGTGAGTGGATGCTTTCTTCCTATGGAAGATTAATTATGGCAGCCTGCTTTATCAGTTCACACTGATGTGTGTGTGTGTGTGTGTGTGTGTGTGAGAGAGAGAGAGAGAGAGAGAGAGAGAGAGAGAGAGAGAGAGAATAAATTAGCATGACAGAAACCAGTCTTAAAGTCTTATGTAAATGAATCTTGGGAGTGACATTTCATTTCTTTTGTCATTTTCTGAGAAGAAATCATTAAATTCAGTGTGTTCTCCTGGAGAGTATTGAGCCAGGAAGTAGGCCCTATTGGGGCCATGTGAGAAATGAACATACAGGACCACAGCTATTCTCTCAAAAAAACGTTCTGTGGTTTCAGAATCTGTATTGAAAGGGAGAGACCTGAAGCCAACCTAAGGAGGGGCACTGCAAAGATGGCTGGCAGTCTGAGTGGCTAGCTCACCAGCAGCAGACTCAGTCTACCCTCAAATCCCAATAATCATGATTTAGTCCCCAAAAAGGGAATGCTCCAGGACTGACTGGGTAGCAGGAAAAGCACATTTTAAAATAGGCACTGTTTTTTTCTGTCTTCATAAAGATGTGCTGATTTTCATTTACCCAATTCATATTCCTTTATCTTCTTTCATCCTGGAAAATCATTACACAGCTAACCATTGAATACAGTGGTGGTAAAAGTAAAAATGTACATGTTCAACCCAAGTCACAGAGAGACAAATCATGGACATTACTAAACAGCCAAAAGATGGCTCTGAGATTAAATTCAGTGAAGCTGGGAGAGAGAAAGCCACTTGTCAAACAGCAAATGAACATCAAGTTGGGAAATACTAAAGAAAGGAACAAAATTGACTCAGATGAAAGTTTAAGTAGAATGTGGACAAAACTCGTAGCTGCGAAGTCGAGACAGAAGTCTAACTTGACTGTGGACCACGTTTACATACCCATTTATCCAATAGACCTGTGCTGTGCTATGTGATAGGTACTTCAGTTGACAAGGTGGGCTATACCAAGCATCCTATCAAAAGTGGTGTTACACAATGGTGGTCCCAGCTCCTTGGGAGGGTTAAGGTGTGGGTCATTTGACTCTAGGAGTTCAAGCCCAGCCTGGTCAACATAGCAAGACACCAACTCAGAACAGTCATGGTACTGAATCTGGCTCACTATCATGATCTTATGGATAAAGTTTGACTGGAATGCAGCTACGCTAATTAATTTTTTGAATTGTATGTGATATTTTTTCATAACAGAGCACAAAGGTTGAATAGCTGTCATGCCTAAAAATGTTATTGTCAAGTATTTGACAGAAAAATGTTTGCTGACTGCTAGGTTAGATAGATATGTCTCTGTGAAGTGGAAACTTCCAGTTTCTTTTGAAAGTCATTTATGTCAAATGATGTTTTGCTGAGGCACATAGGTGACGGATGTCCTGCTAAAACAGACATGTGAAAGAATGCTTTCCTAAAGCAGACACAGACGAAAGAATGCTTTGCTATAGCAAACACAGGAAAGGATGTGTGATGAAGGAGTATAAATATGACCCCACAGACAGTGGGAGAGAGAACTATTCTTCGCTAATGACAAGCGTGTATTGGTTCACCTTGCATTGAGATTACTGGGCTCCACTAGTGGTGATGCCAGAAAGAAACTTGTCAAAGAACTTCTTGTGAGGTTTCTATGGCTTCCTGGTACTTCGTGGCCTCAGGCCAGTTGGTGAGCCTTGTAGTTTCTTCAGGACTGAACTATAGCTGCTAGTTTGTGTGTGTTGTCTGCCCGCTGAGAGGACTGAACTGCAGCTGCTGATTCATATTTGGTGTTTGCTATGTGACTGAACCCACTGACAAAGAAGATCACCCCCCAGTTTTATTGCTAAACTGGTCCACTTCTCCTATATCCTAAGAACTTTTCTCTAGTGGATGGTGGGCAAGAGGGCAGGTTCAATGTTTAATAAAATAGGCTGCAAAAAATTTATGCCAACATCTCTGTTCTCACGGGACTCATCATCCATCAGAAAAGACCCATGCTATGTTCATCGTCTATCAAGAAAGATGCATACTATCTTCATAAATCATTATAAACTGTGATTAGTATTCTGAAAGACTACAAAATACAATCGGGAACTTAGCATAGGTCACTGTTTCAGGGTTTTTTTTGTTTGTTTGTTTTGTTTTGTTTTGTTTTTGTTTTTTGAGACCACTGTTTCAGTTTTTGAATGAGTCTTGCTATGTATCCCCGATTATGGTGTAGGCTACCACCATTGGTTTGTTTTGAGGTGAGGTGTTGACATGTTGGCCATGCCAACATGAGATGGTCTTGAACTTATGGAATCTAGTTGTCCTTCTTCCACAGCCTCCTATGGAACTAGGATCACTGACTTGAAGCACCAGGATTTTCTGGGACCAGTTTTGATAGGATGGTTGGGGATACTCCTGGGGGACTATGGATATCTTAGAGAATCATCAAATGAGAAGGACTGTGATAGAAATTCCAAACAGAAGAAAAAGAACACATAAAAACATCTCATTGATAAAGAGCTGTCCCTTCGAAGAACAAGGGTACCAGTGAGGTTGGTCAGTAGAGAATGGGATGAAACTCACTGTGAGAGCTGATGTTCAGAATCTCTGCATGATCAGGGATCTAGATTTTGCTTGGATTATGCTTTGTAATGTATCAAAGGACTTTACAATCAGTTTTATGAATCTCTAAACTCATCATATCTTTTTGAATTAGTTGGTAGAAGATATCAGATATTGATGAAGGGTTTTGTACCAGCCTTCCACTCTTCTCTTTTTTGACGAGTGTGTTTGGGAACACAGACTAGCATAGACTGTGGCCAGAGGTAGAATGGCTTATAACCTGATAGGTACAGCATGTCAGGATAACCATCAAACCAAGTTCATGAAGCTGCTGGAGAGGTGGGGAAGGCAGCCTGGGCCTGGGAGCAATTCTGTCAGGGTTATCTTCTAGTGAAAGTGTCACACTGCCGATATGACATGTCCTTTGGTGAGGTATGATCTATAAAGATGCCTCAAGGAAACATGCACCACTGGATTTTGCAAAAAAGCCAGAGTTTCTGATCTTTACAAAGAGCAAGGCTGGAGCTTTAATTATGGATAACTGAGCTAATAGCCACAGACAGTTCACTCTCTCTATGAGGAGCTATTTTCCTCCAGTTCCTGAGTCAGTTCTATTGCAGTGCCCTGTGTGGGTACTGAAAATGTCCTCTGACTTTGTACTTGAGTCTGGCAATGGAAAGAAATGGCTAAACAACCCCCAGGAAGCCTCTTCTTGACACTGAGCATGGAGCTAACTCACCTTTTCTGGGTTGTTCCTTCAGTCTTTTCAGTTCTCCAGAAGAAACCTTCTGAACTCTGAGTGTGAAAACTCTAATCAGCACCTCTCTCTGTAGGGAGCTGTGTGGTACCGTCATCCTTCAAGGCATCTACCAGTTATATTTAAAAGCCAGCATTAAAATTACCTAAAACAATTTTGCCACTTAAAAAAATTATTTCTCCTGAACAATAAGGAATAAAAACAAAAAGAGGCATATTGCTCAGTGCAGTGTTACCGGCAGATATGCTGTTGTTACCGATGGCTTCAAAGTGTACAATTAAAACAAATGAAGGCTCAAGCCAACTTTATATTGTAAGACTCTAGCAAGCCTTAACTTACCCGAGACCTTCCGAGTGAACACATGGAGTCGGGGATTGATGCAAAATGCAAGAGGAATTTATGAATTCAGCATGCTGAGGTCGCTGTACATACCAAGACGGGAGAGCAACCACATGGAGCTGGTTCAGGGACCTTATATACGGATTTTAGAGCAGCCTCCACTAGGCACAATTCAATTGGCAGAACAGTGTGACTTTTAAACTGATTGGTCTTTAGGGAGTGAAGTAGCAGGAGCTTAATAAGCCTCTCCCTTCCAGCCTACGTGAACCTGTTTCTTCCAGGAGAGGAGGGGTGCCCATGGTGGAATATCTCAAAGTTCCCGAGTTGACTTCTCAATATATTTTTCCAAGGATTCTCAAATGTGCTGAAAAATAAAATAAATATTGCAGAGAAGTTCTTTAGTTACAGTTGAGGTCAATATACGGGAACAGTGAATGCACTTGCTGGGGCTGGATACGGTGATCAATATACTTACATCCCCTTTCTCTTCATAGAAACTGAACTAATACCCTTTTCTATATTTAACTTTATTTAAATTTTCTCCTATTTACTGTGTAAGTTTGTATTTAGGCCAACATATGTGTCATGTGTTAAGCTAAGAAGTCCCAGAATTCTGGTGGAGCCACTTTGGAAAGAACCCAGTTGTTTCTGATAGTATTGACACCTTATAGTTCCTTCTAAAAAAACATTTAAAGCAATTTTCATTTGTTTCTTCCTTCTATGGGGATTAATATCTCTGGATAATTGTATTTACATTCCCTTTCTCTTTATAAAAATTGAATTACTATCCTTCCTTATATTTCCTTTATTTAAATTCCCTTCTATTTACTGTATTAGCCTATTTTCAGACCAACATGTGTCACTTGCTAGGCTGAGCACCTCAGTATTTCCATGGAGAGCATATTGAAAGAGCCCAGTTGTTTGTGATAGCACTGACATCTTATTTTCATTTATTCTCTATTCCTTCTTTGATTGTGAGAGGCATGCAGCCTTGCTTTCTGCCCTCTGAGCAGCCTGGTTTATTGTATAGCAGGGGCTTTTAGCATCTGCATGATTAAGCTTCACCTACAACGCAGCAGAGAAGCAGTTGAGAAGACCTCAGGCTGGAGTCTGAGCCTGCCACGTAGTGTGTTGTTAGGTTGGGGGGCGCAGCTGTGTCTTAGCTTACTCTACGAGCTCCTCACCTCCTAATCTTAAAGGGATGGCATGTGCTTTCCCTTTGGGAATCTCAAATTATTATTATTTTTTAAAGTGAGTTTTTGCACCACATTAAGCACAAATAAGTTGTAGGAATATTTTAATCCCGACCTGGGCTTTCTACCCTGCCTTAGATCATTGAGTTCCTGGATAAAAAACACACACAACCTTATATTTGCAATAGTACTAAAGCTGGGCAGCTACCTACCCTCTATGTTGTTAAAATCTACTTTTTTAAAAATCAATAACCTTGAGTTATTACTTACTATGTTTCATCTGGTCTGCTTTTAACTCCAATTGGCCAGGCCTCAAGGGCACACTCTCTTGGCTTGTAACACATGGCAACCTCTCCTTCCTCCTTCCCTTCTTCTCCCTTGTGGGTCCTCTTCAACCTCAGGTCTCCAAAATCTAAACCCCATCTATATCTCTGTGCCCAGCTACTAACTGTTGGCATCTTTATTTATCAGTCAGAAATAACTTGAGGCCAAGGTGTATATGAGAACTCTCTCTGGGATAGTCTGGTTGGTCTTGAGATCCTGCCCTTAGCATTACAATAGATATCAAAAGACCAAACCTCAACATAGGAACGTGAGATGCAAATGTTGGGGCTGGGTACAGTGGATGAAAATAGAAAGAAACAGCGAGATCCCGTTGGTTTCTGCCTTGTGTTCAGTGGTAGTTTTCTGTGATGTCTCCATTTGCTGTAAAGACGGCCTCCTTAAAAATAATTATTTCTTTTGTTTTTTGAGATTATAAAACAATTATTTAATTTGCCCTTCCCCTTTCCTCCCTCCAAGCTATCCCACACACCCCTCCTTGCTCTTTTTTAAATTTATGGTCAAGAGAGGCTTCTTTAAGAGGTGATATCTACCTACACTTATCTGTCGATATAAGGACGAGATTTAGAACACAATGAAGAATTATGCTGGTCTAGAACAGTGGTGGCAACAGGTTCTATGGTCCATAACCTCATTAGCCCAAGAAAGCTGGCTAGGTTTCTGGTGTGAGGTTTAACTTCTTTCTTGTTGAGTGGTATACAGGTTTCTTATTTTGAAAGTTGTGCGCATACATGTATATATGTGTATAGCTATGTGCGTATGAGGGCAGTTGCAGAAGGGGGTGTTGGAACCCCTGGAGCTGCAGCTACAGATGGTTGTGCGCTACCTTGTGGGTGCTGGGAATCCAACTCAGGTTCTTGGAAAGAGCAGCGGGCACTCTTAGCTGCTGAGTCATCTCTTCAAGTCGGAACCCCAAGCTCATTGAATTGTGAGGATCATCTAATATGATCTAACCAGGTCAGGAGTTTGGGCCAGAAGAGTCCTATTTGTCTCAATGTCTGGAGAAGATCCCAGGTTCTTTTGAATTTCACTCTTCCTGGTACTTGTTTTTATTGCTTTTAAGCTTTTTCTTCAAGCCTCTGGGTTTTGAACCCTAAGGCATGTTACAAATTGACAAAATAGTTTTGTAAGTTCCTGTCCTATGAAAAGACACAGGAACAGTGACACTGAAACCTAAGTGACAAGTTATAAGTTTTGCTTTATTTGTGTTATCATAATCTCAATTATTTTGGGAAAGGAATTTAAGTTAAAATAAAAAGCTTGTGGCAAGGATTGAGTTATGTAAGAGCTGTGGATTTTCTGTAGAATTAGAGAGATGGAAACTGATGTGTACAACCAAGCTTTGTGTAAAAATGTAGATGGAAGCTGGAGAGGTGGCTCAGTGATTAAGAGCCTTGGCTGCTCTTCCAAAGGACCCCGGTTCAATTCCCAGCATCAACAGTGTAGCTCACAGCTGTCTATAACTCCAGTTCCAGGAGACCCAGTGCCTTCTTCTGGCTTCTGCAGGCACTGCACACACATTTATGCAGGCAAAAGGAATGTACTTCACACATGAAAAACCTCCACAAGATTGATCAACTTAGAAAAACACTCTTTCCTTATTAGTGCTTGGGAATGGATACAAGCTCACAAATTTTTTAAAACATAGTCCCCAAATGTTTGAATGAAATAAACACTTTAAGAAGATATGTCATGATTATATTACCTTAAGAATTCTCCCCTCACCATAGTGAGTTTTGGAGACTAAGGCCTGAAATCCTAGCTGCTGGGGAGAGGTTGAGGCAAGTTCGATGTCAGTCTCAGCTACTGAGTGAGGACAAAGCCAGACTGGGAAACTTAGGGAGACTTGTCACAAAAACAGTAAGCAGAGGGCTAAGGCTATGGTTGAGAAGGAGACTCTAGGTGAGCATGCTCAGAGCCCACATTCAGCCCACAGAACTGCCTTCCCTCAACAACACAACTGAACTCAGACAAATCTCAAGAACTCTGAGTGACATGTCTCCTCCTACTCATGACAGTAGTCAGAAGGGAAGACTAGATAGGAGTGGGATGGAGAAATGGAGACTATTCATTACCAGACCATTGGAGCCATCAAGAACTGCATTTCTAAGAGCAGACTGGAGAACAAAGCTTGGATCTGAGATCTCCTAGGTTCTCAGGAAATGAGCTCACACAGCCTGCCCTGCCCAAGGCCTGCAGTAACTGTCCAGATACAACTGCTATTGACACACGAAAATACCAGTTCTAATTAAAAAAAAAAAGTGAACCCAGAAATTAGCTTTAATGTGGAAAATTCTCATTCAGACAGTCTATTAAAGCACTCAACTTTTAAAAACAAATGTTAGGTAGACCAAACAGAATACTTGGTGTTGGGGATAGTCTGGCATCACCACCCGTGACAGCTGGTTTACATCATCATGACCTGGACAATGAAGCAGCATGGTATTCCATGTTACGGTTTTGCCCCTAGTTAGGCCGGAGACATGAGCTAATTTTTCCAAGGACTGGAATATGGAAAAGAAAACTCCTGAACCCAGTGTGTTTAGATACCATGGCTGCTCTCATTTTCCTGACTCTCTCTTACTGGAGACCTTCTTGGTCTCTGTCCCTTATTCTTTTACATTCCTCTACAGCGTCTTCATTTTAAATCTGTTCCTAGTACCACATCATTGCCCAAAGAGACTCAGACTGTAGTTTGCTGTCAGTCTGATTAGACGATAGAAGAACCCAAGACTGCTCCTGTCAACAGATGGGTTACAGAGCCCCATTTTCAGACCAGAAAGGCAAAGCCTTCATCCCTCATCAGAGTAAATGTCACTTTGCCTTCTGCAGCTGAGCCAAGTGCATGTAACAGCTTTGGACAGAGCACATCTTAAACCTGTCAGTGTCTCTGTGCAGCCTTAAAATGAGGGCCTTAAAATGCTAAGTACAGTTAAAGGGTTTCTCCTTAAGTCCAACAGGCAATTTGAATCAAGATCAGAAGTTTGTTTTTCTGGGGGGTGGGGGGGAGCAAGAGGAACTTCGGCTATTCATTCATCATTCAACAAACATTTATTGAGCACTTGCTTTCACCAGGGGACTATTAGGTGCAGGGCATTTAACATCAAACAAGACGAACTTGATCCCTGGCTTCATGGAGAGTACACTGGTGCCCCAGGAGAGAGAAATAAACACAGAATAAATACACAACTCAGCTGAAGATGCTGTCTAAAGAGCTAAAGCGAGGGGCTGCACCGTGCTGGAGAGCAGGCTCTCTTCCAATTGAGACGATAGCTGATGGCTTCCAAGGATGTGATGCTTGCTCTCATTCCTGAATCTTAGATTCTTCTTAATTCTTCTGCACTTTACCTGCTTATATGTCTTTATATCTCAATCCTTAGCTTTAACAAATGGAGGTGTTAAGATGAAACAGCACAGCAAAAAGCATTAGCAGTGGCCATCCCCTCGTGGTGGTGCTCACCAGTCCACTTAGAGTGCTGGTTGAGTGACTGTCATGGCCTCAGTACAGTGCTAAGTTCTAGGAATGCAGAAAGGAACAAAACACTTGACAGACTACAGGGCTTCTTCTTACTTTGATATCTTTTTGTTTTTGTGTGACCCCACATGGTTAATGAGAATCCTTACAGGAACATGAGGGGTGGATACTGTATTGATGGCTACACTATGGCAGAGAATGACACTGAGGGAGGAACTTTCAAGAATGACTCTTGGGTTACTACCTCATGTGACACCAGGCATGTTGGTGGCACTTTTATAAATGAAGAGAGACCAACTGTGAAACCACTGGGGGTAGCAAAAAGAGAGCTTTTTCTTGACTTATTTAGTGTGAGCAGCTAGGCAGCATCTATGGGTAGAGGCCAAGCAGTTGGCAGGGGTCAAAGTCTGGCATTCAGTGTGGATGCTTAGGCCAGAAAGAAACTTGGGGTCATTAGGCTAAAGATGGCACAATGGAAGGCTGAGTCTGTGGCTTCTGTGGAAGGAGGGGGTGGGTAGCCGTAAGAAGAGCAGGAGGTGATTGAGAAGAGGAAGGAAGGGTTGCCCTCTGCTAGTCATCGGAGTGAAGCATTCCAGGAGCCTGGGCGGCTTATGCCCCAAGGTCCAAATTTTAATCAGAACCACAAACCATGCATGTTTACCACTGTCTCTAGTGATAATGTTGCATCTAGATCATCTTTCTATGTGTGGTGAAAGTTGAGCAGATTTCTCTCCACAAGGCGACCAGTTGTCCCTATGAGCAGGGGTGGGTGTTAGCAAGATATGATTCAGGAATGTGTGGGACCTAACACCCTAATTTAACTCTGAAGTGAAATCTGTCCAGGCTTAAGTCTGCCTCTTGTAGGGCAGTGGTTCTCACTGGGGCAAATTTATCTCCTGGGGGATATTTGGCAATGTCTGGAGACTTTTTAGTTATCACAACTGAGTGACAAGGGGTGGGTGGGGGTGCTACTGGTGTCTAGTGGGTAGAAGCCAAAAATGCTGCTGATGCTAAACATCCCACCATGCACAAGACAGGCCTCCATGACAGACGTTATTCTGCTCCAAATGTCAACAGTACTGAGGATAAGAAACCTTGATATAGGGGGTGCAGTGTTAAGTCGCTTGTCAAGATTCCCTTGTTTCTTCCTGAAGGTCTTCTAGAAGCATCTATACCCAGACAAGAAAGTTGATTGAACTGATTCCCTTGGCTGATGTTTCTCATACAGTCATCTGAGAGGCAGCCCATAGAGTGATTTTCTATAACTCAAGCACACAGTCCAGACAGACACACACACACACACACACACACACACACACACACACACAGACAGAGAGAGAGAGAGAGAGAGAGAGAGAGATAGACACAGACACAGACACAGACACAGACACACAGACAAACAGACACACAGAGACAGAGGAAGAGAGGAGGGAGGGAAGGAGCAGGAAGGGAGGAAGAAGGAGGACGAGAGTGAGCACAAGCTCACACCTTTGTCTTAGGAGAGACTAAAGCATCAGTGTGGAATCCACGGTCTATTATTCAGGACCCTCAAAGCTGTTGCTCTCTTGCTTTCAAAGCTGGCATTCATCTTTATTCTCTGGGGAATAAATGGTATTTTTCTTTACTTGTAATTTAAAAATGGTCTGTTGGCCATGTGAAAATAAAGTACCATAATGATTTTAGTCCCAAGTATAAATTCAAGGCAGATGTGGCATTTCTATATTGGCCCTGCTTTTTCGTGTGTGTGTGTGTGTGTGTGTGTGGTGGTGGTGGGGTGTACAATGGGGGTAGCTGGCAAAGAGAACCTCATGAGAAGCTCAGAATTCTTGTTCAGAAGGCAGAAGCTAACTTTTTTAGAAGCTGATATTTTAGACTTTAAGGCAATTCATTTGCCACCTTTGGAAGAGCACAAGTGATTACACAAACATTTGCAAGGAAATGTGAACTTCTCTTGATTTTGCTCCTGGAGATCAGCTAATATTGTTCTCTAGGAGAAGGGGATATTCAAGATCAGAAAGGCTGTGGCACAAGACTGAAAGTCATGCTAGATAACTGTCATTTGCCAATGACATTTTGAAATGTTGTCTGTTGAAAATAGGAAGTTTTAACTAGTGTTTTGAAAAAGAGAGGAGGAGGAAGACAGAGACAGAGGGAGAGAGACTGAGACAGAGAGGGGGGATTCTAGAGATCTAGAGAGACTTTTTTTTTTCATATTGTGAGAGGGGTGGCTCTTTACAAGAGAGGAGAAAGAGTGTTCTCACCAGGAACCAATAATGGTGGCAGCATGACCTTGGACTCTTCTTCTCTCGGATTAAGAAAACAAATTTCTGTTTCTAAGCCAACAAACCAAAACAAAATAAAAAAAAGTATGTACTAGCATCTACCTAGACAAGGATTGAGGTCACAGGATCCTAGGGGATTTGGGTGTATTTTCAGTTGGTTTGGGTAGTTAGTGTGGTTTGGGGTTGGTTTGGAGATTTGATGTGGTTTTGGTTGTTTGAGGATTTGGTGGGGTGAGAGTGTTTTGGTTGTCTGGGAATTTTGGTGTGTTTTGGGTTCGTTTGGGAGATTTGGTGTGTTTTTGGTTGTTTTGGGTATTTAGTGTGTTTTTGGTTGGTATAGAGATTTTGTATGGTTTTGGTTATTTGGGGATTTGGTGTGGTTTTGGTTATTTGGGGGATTTGGTGGGGTGAGGGTGTTTTTGGTTGGTCTGGGGATTTGGTGAGGTTGGGGGTGTTTTGGTTGGTTGGGGATTTTGGTGTGTTTTTGGTTGGTTTGGGGGATTTGGTATATTTTTGGATGGTTTGGGGATTTGGTATGTTTTGGTTGTTTGGGGATTCGGTGTGGTTTTGCTGTTTGGGAATTTGGTGGGTGAGGGTGTTGAAGTAATGCCGCAGCAGGAGATTTTGTTTACTCCAGTGTTCATCCTTTACCCAGTGCCAGCATGTGCAGGCCCTCAGTCTATCTGTTAAACTAGTGCCTTAGCATTGATTTACAATGGAAGAAAAGGCTGCCATGTTTGCTGAGGAAGATGCCATCCCTTCTCACATTTAGTCTGATGACACATTAGGACAGATGAGAATTGTAAACATCAGACATGATTCTGATACGGTTCATGAAACTGAGAATATAACACACAGTGGCTCTAATAAAATAGAGGTTGATTCTCCTCCAGTGAAGGGCTGGAGAGGTAGAAGGAGCCCAGGGGAAGTGTGGTAAAGCAGAGATGCTCCCGGGGCCCTGGGCTTCTGTCTTTACTCTATTACAACCATTCTTAGCATATATTTTTGTCAAAATGATATAAAATGGCTGCTGTATGGCCAAGCATTATGTCTTCTTTCTGGGAAGGAAGAAAAGGGGGAGATCAAATATTGATAAGTATGTACCATTTTGTTAGACAATCAAAGTCTCCCTAGAAGCACTATTACATGGATTTCTACTCATGTCTCATTAGTTAGGTCCAGGTCACATGCTTAATTCTATCTTCAATGGAGTCTGGGAAGAAGTTTGTCAGGAACCTTACAAAATAATCTAAATCGTTGTTGCAAAGAAAGGATGATGGGGAAGCTTCTCAGAGTGCCACATGTCCTTAATATCAAGATCTAAGGGAGTAAAACCCAAGTTAGGAAGCCTGATGTTTTCTAGTCAGGTCAGGCCAGTGAAGGTTCTCAGGTTCCCTCCAGTCTTGCTAGAGATTGGAGGTGTACATCAGTTGGAGATTGAGATGTGCAGCACAAAGCTTTGTGAATAGAATCTGATCATGGACTTTTGTCTCTATAGATGGTAAAACATCATGGAAGTCAACATGTGCTTGGGAGTCTCAGGGAATTGGTGCCAAGTGGGACAAAATTAGTACAGCCTTGTCTGTGTGTGTGTCTGGCTTTTGTCATTATGAGATCAGTTCTTACTAAAGACATGCATGAGTGTCACGCTGAGCCAAAATGGAGCAATACCAGACATGAGTGTGTTTTCCTAAGCTCTGGAACACAACTTAGTAAGTAGTTCTCATACAGTTTGCTCTCTCTGAACAATCTCTGTGCTCTCTGCTTAGTGGTCAGTGTGGATCAGAGGAGCAGTTGCATGCACTGAGAGCTGGAATTGTGTGCAGGAGACTGGCAAAAGTACAACACTCTTGCTTGCAGGGAGAAAGAACTCTGCTTGACAAATATTTAGGATTCTTTTCCTAGGAGTACAGGGCAGCCATTGTGGCTGAGAGGAGCATTCTGAGCATGGGAGTGACATGATATTTGAAAATATAACTCAACACTATTTAGGGTGAGCAGTAAGGAAGAAGGGGGAGCAGGGAGATGGAGGAGTTCCCTGTAGTCATGTGAGGACTTAGATGACCTTTGGACCGGAATGCCTTTGGACCACTGTTTAGTTATGGTTGAAGAATGATCTGATGGGAAACACATTCTGCAGGACCATCCATGTGTTGTATGTGGGACTCAACAGAAGGAGAATGACAATAACTGCAAAGGGGACAAGTGTTCAAGAAAGTCACATACACGAAGAAGGCACGAGTTCTCAACCATGCTAAAGTCGAGGTGCCCATGAAGACACATGAGAAACTTCACTAGGTAGATTGTCAAGTTTGAAGTTTAGGGTTAAGGGTATGACTAGAGAATCACGCTCTTAAGTCAGTGCTGTGTAGATGGTGATTAAGGCCAGGGTGCTAGATGTAAGCCTGGGCACAATAAAGAAACTACCAAAAGAGAGAGAGAAAGCAAAAGAAAGAGAGATAAGGAGAGATAGAGATACAGACAGACAGACAGACAGACACAGAGAGAGAGAGAGAGAGAGAGAGAGAGAGAGAGAGAGAGAGAGAGAGAGAGAGAGAACATGGCCAGGCCTATCTCTTGGGAGCATAAAGAAGTAAGAGAATAGCAAGAAAAAGACTAGAAGAGAATAGCAGGGCAGGAGGAGGAGGAAAAAGTTCCCAGTTGTGTAATGGAGCTGGCAGCCTCTGGGTAGCACATGGAGGAGGAATAGGGGAGGTGATAAGAGGAGTCAGCATAGTAGCCTGGGCTTTGAAACGTAAATAGGGAGCCTAGAGCCCAGCCTGGGCTTTGGCATGCAGCCATAGGTATCTCTTTTTAAAAAATTCTTCCTTGCTCTTGTTATTATCTTTTTCATTAATTATTTTATTTATTTACATTTCAAATGTTGTCCCCCTTTCCAGTCCACCCTCTATGAGCCCCATACCCTACCCTTTCCCCTTTGCCTCTAAGAGGGTGTCCACCCACCCACCCCTGCCTCACTCCTCTAGCATTCCCCTTCATATGGGTGGGTGGGGGGGAGATAAGCCCATGGCGGCTTAGTCCCTGAAGTTCTGAGGGATCTGATTAGTTGATACTGTTGTTCTTCCTATGGGGTTGCCATCCCCTTCAGCTCCTTCAGTCCTTCTCCTACCTCCTCCATTGGAGTCCCCAGTCTTAGTCCAATGGTTAGCTGGAAGTCTCTACATCTGTCTCAGTCAGGTGCTGGCGGAGCCTCTCAGAGGACAGCCATACCAGGCTCCTATCTGCAAGCATATCTTGGCATCAACAGTAGTGTCTGGATTTGGTGTCTGCACCTAGAATGGCAAGGTGGGATAGTCTCTGGATGGCCTTTCCTTCAGTCTCTGCTCCATTTTTTGTCCCTGTATTTCCTTTACACAGGAACAATTCTGGGTTAACATTTTTGAGATGAGTGTGTGGCCCCATCCGTCAAATGGGGGCCATGTCTATCTACTGGAGGTGATCTCTTCAGGTTCTATCTCCCCACTGTTGGGCATTTTGGCTAAAGTTATCACCAATGGGTCCCGAGAGCCTCCTACATCCCTGGTGTCTGGGACTTTCTAGTGGCTCCCCACGTTCCCCACCCACCACTGCTACTTATTTCTATCCTTTCTCCTGGCCTATGAACTTCTCTCCTGTTTCTTCCCATACCTGATCCCGCTCCCTCTTTTTCTTTCCTTCCCTTCCCCTCTCCCACCCAGATCCCTCCCTTCCTCTACCTCCTGTGATTATTTTGTTCCCCCTTCTACTTCCTATGGTCTGTGAGTTGTATCATGGGTATTCTGAACTTTTTGGCTAATATCTACTTATCAGTGAGTACATACCATGTTGTGATGGTTGCGGAGCTCTAGAAACCACACCAGGCCAAACAGTTCCACGTAGGGTTTATTGAAAGAGAGGGGGGCAAGGTGGCAGTGAAAGGAAAAGGAAGAAGAGAGAGAGAGAGCAGAGGGATCTCCCATTTTTATATGGAGAGTGACTCAGCCACAAGTAAAGGTGGAAAGTGGGCCAAGTGGATTCTGGGAATATGGTGGCTGTTGCCTTGGCAACAGGTATATAGGTCTCACTGTCACCTGGGTGTGATGTCACTGGTTTGGAGGTCCTGGGGCTCCATGTGAGTGAGGGGTCCTGTTCCTCTGTGTGCTCAGCCCTGGAGGAGTTCTTCGACCATCTCACTCAGCACCTGCAGTAGCACATGCATGGCTCTAAGGAGGAAGAAGAGGAAGAGGACCCACTTGAGGAAGAATTCTCCTGCTTGTGGCAGGAATGTGACCAACTTATCCTCTTTAAACATTTGCAAAAATTTGCTGTTCAGTTGTTATTAGTTAATGTCATCAGTGACACAGATATCACAAACCAACTTTGACTAAAAGGATTCATTCAGAAAGAGGTAGCTGTTATTGGCTGTCCTTGTGATTGACAGCCAAGTGACAGATTGAAAGGACACACATTTTGTATGCAGATTGATTTGCAAAGATCTTGCTTTCAATTTGCTCACACTAACTGGCCACTTAAGCCCAAAATTACCCAGTTAGTGGGAATCCTACCCTAATTGTGGGGCAAACATGATAATGGAGCCCACATTCAGTTTGCTTCCTCCTAGGAAAGGTGACACATTGGAGTGTCAGGTCAGAATTAAAAACACCCCACAGTCGGATCCCTTCCTGAATGGATGGTAGTTCAGCCAGGGCTGTTAGGTAGCTGCTGCTAGCTCTTGTATCTAACTGAAGATAATGGATATTTCACTGTACATTCCTGGTGAGCCACTCAGGACTGGTGCAGATGCTTGTGTCAGTGTCCACTTTGGGAGTCACTATGTCCCAGCAGGATAATAATGTCTTTCCTCTGACTGTATTCCTTCCTGTGAAGGATGCTCTTTCTCTATCAGATTTGTTCTTCTGTGTCACTTCAGTACTTCTAGGTTTGTCTAGCCAAACAAATGAACCAACATTCACAACAAATCTCCTTAGTAGGGCCCTCTTTTAATGTTGCACTCGGATGCCTGGACCCAGTCTAGTATTAATCTGGTGGGAAATTGTGGTGGACTCTTGTGCAGTTGCTGTACCCAAACCCACTGCCCTCTCCTTCCCTTCCCTCTCTATTCTCCTTCCTCCTCTCCTCCCCTCCTCTCCTTTCCTTACCTTTCCCCTTTCTCTTCCCTCCCCTTTCTCTCTCCTTCCTGTCTTCCCTTTGCTTCTTTTCTTTCCCCTTCTATTCATGTGCCTTCCCTTTCCCTTCCCTTCCCTCCCCCTCCCCTCCCTCCCTCCCTCCTTCCCTTTCCTTCTCTTCTCTTTCATTTTATTCCTTCTTTCCCTTTTATTTTACTAAAGGGAATCAGGTTGAAGGTTTCAAATTATACCAGTGCTTCAGAATGGCTGATGAGCATGGAGGAACTCACGCATCATGAGATGACAGTAACAGTGACAGTGAGATGCCATTGTACCTTCTAGAACAATCAATGTTCTGCGCTACTAAGAACATGAGAGCTACTGAAACTCTCTTAAACTGACATGACTGAAGTAAAGTACATATATGCACACATTTTTCATACAAGTTTTATTCATCGCAGCCACAAACTGTACCATCTCAAATGTCCATCAATGTGTTGTGTAAAAAGACAGATGACTATGGTATGCCTACCCACAGGAATACTATATAGCAACAAAACAAGACAGCCCTTCCATACAGTAACAAAAAATAGTGGCTAGTGCTGTTTCTGTGATGTTCTGGAACAGGCTAGCTTCCTTGAAGAACTCCTACTGAGCTGAAGATTAGAGAATATGAGGATCAGAATGCACAGGAGGATAACAGGAAATCAGCTCAAATTTTGAAAGCACTTATATGGCATTAATGGATACATACCATTAGCCATGTTCATAAACAGGGCAGACAATGAACACATAGTGTTATCTATGTGTAGACATGTTAGGAATGGCAAAAAGTTGGAATGTGGCTTGTTTGTTAAAGTGTTTCCTAGCACGTGTGAGGGTCAGGGTTCGAGTCTCAGGACTGTATAAGCCAGATGTGGTGGCTCATTCCTGTAGTCCCAGTACTTTGTCCATAATGGCAAGAGAATCAGAAATTCAGGGTCATCCTCACCTACAGAGTGAGTTTGAGACTGACCTGGGCTATATGAAACCCTGTCTCAATACCAACCAACCAACCAAAGACTGGCAAAGTGGCAGCAAGGCAACGAAGATGGTCATTTGACAGGTGTACAACTACAAACCTGTCCTGTGTCACTCAACCCAAGCTGAGGCCATTATTTTGTCCTCTGGCAGTAAGGCAAAGAAGATGGTCATTTGACAGGTGTACAACTACAAACCTGTCCTGTGTCACTCAACCCAAGCTGAGGCCATTATTTTGTCCTCTGGCTTGACCTTTGTACTGAGTGTTTTTGATGTTTGTACTAATCAAACTAATATTAGCTTTTGTGGCTGATGTTCTCAAGTGTCCAAGGGGCTTCACTTATGAGACATGTATGTCTTGTTCACAAGAACTCCATCAAGGAACACCCTTCTAGGAGGTCACTCAAGGACCCAGACTCCCTCCATTTTTTAGCTTCGTTTCCTTCTTAGGACTCAGAACTCTTTATGTTTTATTATCCAGAGTGGTGAAAGAAGAGAGACAAGGCATACCTGCTTCTCACAGACTCTGCAACAAAGAAGCATACAGCATTTCTGCTCATGCTCAGTTGATGAGAATAAAGCATGCCCCCCTCCCCCCATTGTGAGAGACATTGAAGTATGTGGCTCTTGGATGAATGGGTGCTCCAGGAACTAGGTTCACAATCTGTAAAGGAAAAAAACAGGCTTTTGGTGATGAGCTTCTTGTTTATGGAACAGTTTACACTCAGTGCATCTCACCCCTCTTGTCCATCTCCCATATAAATGGACGTGTTCATTGTGCTCTGCTTCATTTGGAAGACCTACATGTCCAGGAGGAATCTGACAATCACAGCAGAAAAGCTGAGCTTTCCATCCAGGAAGGTTCATAGCAGGAGCTCCGGGGTTCATCCATCACAATGCAGAGGCAGTTCATCATCTGAATGATGAGGAGAAGAGGCTGCCAGAGTGGAGCTCATAAACAGATGTTCACCTGGTGCATCCCAGCAGAAGAGAATTGAGTCTGCAGAAAATGAATACCCAGAAAAGTAACTATCCCACCTTAACAAAAGCAGCCCCTGCTTTTGCAGTCTGCTCTCCAGCGGGGAAAGTCATGTTTCTTCTTTTTGAATTATGTTCCATTTTAAGCATGGATAATAGCTGATTTTCTCATGTTTCCAAACCAGGAAAGCAGGGTCATTAATTCTTCCTACTGTAGGATAAATACAAAGCCACTGCATTGTGGCTGCAGGTAAAATATGCTTCATGAAATGCTCGGCCCTGCCATCATTATCATTAAATCCCTCTTAGGATAAATAAGGCTCATTTCAGCCACAGTCATTTGTTCTTGTTAGGAAGCCACTGGGTGGCATGAAATATTAAATGACAAGGGTTAATTCTATTCTTGTGAAGAGCTCCTGTCTAATTCCCCATAAGGCTGCACATCAGGGCAATGTTTCAGGTCTGAAATAACAGACCTGCTGGGTTTTTACAGGAAGGTTCTGTCCGATGACTGTGGTGATGGATCCATATTCTGCAGTGGGAAAGCAAGGCTGACTCCCACTTGCCAGTGTGAAGAACTGGGGCAGGATGATGCCCAGGCTGTGCAGCAATGGCCTTGAGAATCTGCCTCTAGTGATCAATGCCTCTTCATGTTCAGCTGGCTCTCTTCTGACAAGTGGGGGTTTCTGGCTCTCTGTAGTTGAATGCCAGTCTCATAATTCACCATCTTTCCTATCCAGCAATTGTTTGTTGTCTTAAATTATGTTGATGCTTTATTAATATGTTAAATGAGCATACTGGAGCTGTGTTCACTCATTACAGTGAAGTACACAAGGCATTAGTAATGGATGGAAACACTCCACTTAAAGATCTCCTTATAAATCAGCTGACATGAGGAAAAAGAATCATTGTTTATTTATGAGGTCCTGGAAAGAAATTATATAGAGCAGACTTTACATAGCTTCCTGTTCTAAAAACATTATGAAACATTGATTATGTATTTGCCATCAACTTCATGCTCCTGTTGCCTGTATGTTTCTGACATACCATCGATCTTTACTAAGAATAATCTCCCCCAAACTGGTTTCAAGTCTGATGGGAAGCTGTAGAGCAAGGCAGTGAAGTCTGCTTGGGCAGAAATCAGATCTTCTTTCTCTATGTAGAAAGCATCCAGGAAGAGTCTTTGGAATGTATTGTCCTCATGGGGGCATTTTACACTGCCCAGGGGCCACTGAAAAACCTACATCAGGAAAATATAAATTAATAGTATTTATCAGGTGGCTTGAGACTGTAGCCTGGCCATTAAAATGTTTGCCTTGTAAGCATGAGCTTGAGGTGGAGACAGGCAGATCCTTGGGGCTTTCTAACAAGCCAGCCTAGCCTGATTGGTGAGCCCCAGATCCCAATGAGAGAGACACCTATCCCCCAAAACAAGGTAGGCGGCTCCTGAGAAATCGTACCCAAAGTTGATTTCTGGCCTTCCCAGGCACATGTGTACAGGTGCGCATGCACTCGGCTCCCACACACCTACTTCTCATCCTCAGGAACATACACACATTTCCACAAATTAAAAAACCCAGATATAATGGGCATATATATTTTAATAGAGTGAAATAGTCACCAAGACATCAGATGAGCACAGGAGAAACGTGGTACCACTGCATGGATTCCTGATTCTGCTGAGCGTGGTGGTTGTAGATTTTGCTGGTGATGAGGGTTGGATGAATATGTAGCCCTGTGTAAGACTCAGTTGAGTCATGCACTGAGTTTTAGATCTCCAGCTCTTAGCATGTGCTGTAAGAAGAAAGGTAAACATGCCTTCCTTAGTAACATGTAAGAGGCAGGGTCCAGATGACCTGAGTCACTGCTCTGCAGAATTTAGTTTCTAAGAGTAGTCAGGGTAGGCTGACTTTATTCTCTTGTAATCACAGCTCAGCCAGTATCTTGTAACCTAACTCCTTCAAGAGTATTTGCAGCTGTCATTGAGCAAAGGCAAGGAGACCTGAAGCAGGCCTGTTTGGAACCGTAGTTACTCTTTCTTGATACTTGAACTAAGATGGACAAGCATATGGGAAAGATAATCAGATTACATTTACAAACTGCTCACAGGGCTGGAGAGGTTGCTCAGTGGTTAGAGCACTGGATAATGCCGAAAAGGACTGGGGTTCAGTTCCCAGCACCCACATGGTAGCTCACAATGGTGACTACAGTTCTAGGGGATCTGATGCTCTCTTTTGGCTTTTTGGGGCACTGCATATATGTGGCACACATAAGTTCATTCGGATAAAACAAACACATAAAAAAAAAGGAAATTAATCTTTAAAAAAACTACACAACTGGGCAGTGGTGGTGCATACCTTTAATCCCAGTACCTGGGAAGACAAGTCTCTGTGAGTTCAAGATCTGGTCTATGGAAGGAGTTCCAGAACAGCCAGGGATAGCGAGAGAAAACCTGTCTCAAAACAAAACAAAATAAAACAAACAAACAAACAAACCAATAAATCAAACCAAACCAAAACCAACCAACAAACAAATGAATAAACAAAAATCCTACTTAGTGAGGCTAGTAAAATAGCTCAGTGGATGAAAGTGTTTGCTGTCAAACCTGAAGACTTGAGTTCGGTTCTAGGAATCTACATGGTCAAAGGAGAGAGGAAACTCCTTCAAGTTGTCTTCTGACAGTTATGCCCAAGTTGCAGGGACCCAAAGACCACCGAGGAGCTAATTCCAGTGCAAACACAGAAAGAAGGGTCTTTATTACAAGCTCATGAACAAGGATTATCACCGTCACCATCTCAGCAGCTCAGAGCGAGAGCCCAGAATCTAGGAGTGCAGAGTATTTATAGTAGTTACACCAAGCTTGGGGAATTTTCATATGGGCCAACAAGTTAATATTTTAAAAACTACATTTCTGGTGTAATCTACAGGAACCAAACATGGGGACGAAACCACCTGACAAACAGGGTGGCTAAGTTATGTGTTCTCTGCAGGATGTCTTAGGTTATGTGTTCTCTGCAGGATGTCTTAGGTTATCTGTATGTACCTTGACCCTGCTATTGTAACTTAACTGGTTATTGCAATGGGGGATATGTTGGCACAGGATGAGTACTTCCTCAGGAGGACTCTGATTTTCTTCCTGGAATTGGAGTTTAGCCCCTGACCTCACAGAAAATGGAGTTTCTTCAAAAAATGGAGTTGGTTGGGCTTTACACTGATTTCACCATGCATGCACATAGACACACAATGAATAATTTAAAAACTTTAAAAATCATAAACAAATTGTAACTCTAACAAACAAAGCAATATTACCAACTTATTGGTTGCTTGTGATGGGATCTATGCTTAGTACTATGCTGGTCAGTTTTGTCAGCTGGACACAAGCTAGAGTCACTTGAGAAGGGAGAACCTCATTTGAGGAATTGCTTCCACCATAGGGGCCTATGGACCTATCTGTGGGGGATTTTCTTAATTGCTAATTGATGTAGGAGGGTCCAACCCACTTTGGGTGGCACCATCCCTATGCAGGTGGTGTTGGACTGGATAAGAAAGGTAGCTGAACAAACCAGGGAGAACAAGCTAGTAAGGTATGCTCTACTGTGCTCTCTGCTTCAGTTACTGCCTTCATGTTCCTGCCTTTGCTTCCCTCAAGGATAGACTGTCAATAAACCCTTAGCATTTGTAAATTTTATAAGTTATTAGGTGTCACTAGTATTGATAGGCCAGGTTCCTTGAACAAGTTGACCTTCATGCTGTTGCTGATAAAAATAGAAGTTCTTCAGAGGGAAAGGGGTTGGAAGGAAAAGAGTTTAGAGGCATTGTAGGATACAAAATCAGCATAGCAATGTCAATTGACCTTGTATCTAGTAACAAACTATCTAAAAGGGGTATCAGGAAAATGGTCCCATGGACATAGTATCCAAAACAATAAAGCACTTGGAAATATTTTTAATCAAGGACTCAGATGACTACCAGCCCTCCACTCAACAAAGCAAAACAAAGCAAAATTAAACAAAACAGAAACCCATGAAACACAGATGAAAGAAAACAAAGCAAAGTCATGTGAAAAGACAATCTTTGTTTGAGGGTAAGAATAATTGTTATTTAAAATGTCCATGCTACCAAATAATCTTCAGAGTTAATGCAATCACTACCGAAATTCCAATGACTTTTTTTTTCAGAAATAAGACGAACAATTTTAAAATTTGTAAGGAAGCACAAGAGATCTCTAATAACCACAGCTATTTTGAACAAGTAGAACAAAGCTGGAGGCTCGATGCTTCTTGATTTCAAAATTGATTACAGAACTACAGTAATCAAGACTGTAATGATATTGGCATAAAACCAAATGTATATAGACCAATGGCCAGAATAGAGAGCCCAGAAATAAATACATGCAATCTAAGGTCAACTGATCTTCAACACGAGTGCCAAAAATGCAGAATAGGGAAAGAATAGATGCCTCAATAGCCATGGAATTGAATATTCACACCAAGAAGTATGAAGTTGGACCCTTATGTCACATCACAAGCAAAAGTCATCTAAAAGGAGACAAAAGCATCATTGCAAGACCCAGAGTCATGAAACTCTTAGAGGTGCACACGGGGAATCTTTGGCTATTGTCTTAGAATGTGATGATGAAAACACAGGCAAGGGAGGCAACAGTAGATGGATGATCCTTTATGAAATTGAAAAGCTTCTATGTAGTAAAGCAAATGAGTAGCATAGTGAGAAGGCAACCTATGGGATAGGAAAATATTTCCAAATATATATCTGATAAAATGTTAATACCAAAAATATATAAAAAATTCAAATTAGGAAAATAACAAGCCCAAACCAGCCAAACCAATCAAGCACAGTAACCTCCCAAACAAAGGAAGAGAATAGGTACTTCTCCAGAGAAGCCATGTCAATGGTCACCAAGAATTCAAAAAAGTACTTAATGTTATCAGAGAAACACAAATCAATTATAATGAAAACTATCATATTCCCCTTAGGACTGCTATATTTAAAAACCCAGAAGATATCAAGCATTGACAAGGTTATGAAGAGAAAAATTCCTTGAAAACTTGTTGGAAATTGGGAGTAACCAATATATGAAATGAATATGGAACTTTCTTAAAAAAATATGTGCAGAGCTACCAAACATGTGATCTGTGAGTCCCACCTCTACAAACCGTACAAAAGAATTTAAACAAGGATCTCAGAGAGTTAACTCCACTCACACATGAATTGCAGTGTCATCTATAACAGCCAAGATGTGTAATCAACCTAAATGTCCCTTGATGGATGAGTGGGTACAGCCAATTTGATATATCCATGCAGTGGACTCAGTCTTTAACAAGAATGAAATGGCACTTTTTGCAACAACATAAGTGAAATGATAAAATGCTTTTCATACTAAGACAAGAAATTTGGATTTTTATCCTATAGAGAGTCAGGCACTTAAGGAATTTATAAATATATGAATGAAGGATAGAAAAGATGGAACCAGCTTCTTTTAAAGATTATTCTGCTTACACTTGGATAGATGGTTTAAAGGAAATGAGATGAGAGACACACAGGAGCCAATGCGGACCTGAACTAATGAAGTGAATAAAATAAGGCATTATGGTAAATAAATTGATCCAGACATAAGGACAAGATTGACCTGATTTCATTTGTCTGAGATGTGTGAAATGTTGAATGTACAGAAGCAGGGAGCAGAATGGTGTCTATTACGGAATCATTCTGGTGAAGGAAGTGAAATGGAGCTAGTAATTAAAGGACTTGCAAGCTTTACTTACCCAAAGAGATAAGTCTGAAAGGATTTGCTGTGCAGAAAAGTGCCCATAGTTTAGTATTTCATTGCATACTTAAAATTTGCTAAGAGGGTAGATCATATGTTAAGTCTTTTCTAAACTCACACAAAGTAACAAATAGTATAGGAAGAATCTTTTAGAGATTGTGGGTATGTCTTTTACATAGATTATAGTGATGGCCTTCTGGCTATATACTGATTTCCAAGCCCATCAAGATGTATCCATTAAATAGGTACAGATTTCTCATAGATCAATAACATGTCAACAAAATAGTTTCAAAAAATTAGATGTGAAAAACATTTCAGACAGCAAAACATTTGGAAAAGCAGCCTTTTCTAATGCAGATAACAGCGAGCATCTCACTAGCTTCACTGCATATACTCTCAGGCTAAAGCTCATGACTAAGAAGAAAAACTGATATAAAGAGAAATTATTATGTCATTTTTATACAAGGACAAGAATCTTGGTTTTTTATCCTGTAGAGACCCATGCAGTTGAGAATATATAAAGAAAAGACAGGATGAAACTGTCTTTCTTTGAAGATAATTTTGCCTGAAGTTGAAAAGATGGTTTAAAGGAAATGAGATGAGAGCCCACACAGGAATCAATGACAGCCTGAACTACATGGAAAAGATAGATTAGTGAGGACAAGAACATGAAACACAGATGAAGGAGAACTGATAATGTCATAATTGCCTTGTTAGCTGGCAGCTCAGTATGACACCCAACTCCTGGTACCAATTTCAGCTGGAATCAGGGCCAATTTTTACATGATTTCTTTTTTTTTTTTTTTTTAACTTATGCCACCACAAAGCTGTAAAGATGTTCTGCCTTTGTTTCTACTTTCCTCATTTCTTTTCCCTAAACACAATTGGATTTTAACTCATTAATAGTTAAATTCCTGGTGATACTTCAAAAGTACACATCTTCTTCTGTTTCTGCTTCCTCTTCTTCTTCTTCTTCTTCTTCTTCTTCTTCTTCTTCTTCTTCTTCTTCTTCTTCTTCTTCTTCTTCTGATATTTACTTTATTTACATTTCAAATGTTTTCCCCTTCCCAGGCCTCTCCTTTGGAAACCCGCTATCCCATCCCCCTCCCCTGCCTCTATGAGGGTGATTCCCCACCCCACTCCACTCCCTTCCTCTCTCCCTGGCATTCCCCTACACTGGAGCATCTAACATCCTCAGGCCCAAGGGCATCTCCTCCCACTTGATGACCAACAAGGCCCTCCTCAGTCACATATGAGGCCAGCATCATGGGTCCCTCCATACGTTTTTTTTTGGTTGGTGGTCCAGTCTCTGGGAACTCTGGGGGTTGTCTGGCCAGTTGACACTGTTGCTCCCTCCATGGGGCTGCAAACTCCCTCAGCTCCTTCAGTCTCTTCTCCAACTCCTCCACTGGGGACTCTAGAGCTCAGTCCAATGGTTGACTTTGAGCATCTGCCTCTGTATTTGTCAGGCTCTGCCTGAGACTCTAGGGACAGCTTATCATGCTTCCATCTGCAAGCACTTTCCAGCATCCACAATAATGTCTGGGTTTGGTGGCTGTATATGGGATGTACGCATCTTAATGGAAACTGCCATTCACAGAGAGTTCAAATTACCAGTTCAGATTCAGGTTCAGCAGTTTATAATTATATAACTTTGAGCAAGCCATCTCCCTCATACACCACACAGAGATTAATAGCATTTACTACTCAGTTGTTCTGAGAATCAGAGGAGCATCTTCCATGAAATTAAAGGTCACTTAATGTTCTTTTATTCCCTTCAACTTAATTCCTTTTAAGTATTATGGATTAATAGATGAAGTGTTAAGTATTAGGTTTCTTTATAACATTTCCAAATATGCTTTTAAAATATTTCTCCCACAAGTAGCATTCTTACTGGTGGAAACTAAGATTCAGGAATAAGGAGCAAGAGAAGAGCATGTGATTTTAAGACCTAGTGAATGGCCCTAAAGTTAGATGTTCTATAGCACACGCTTTATGTGATGGCTTCTTAGTTCTACATTTCATTTTCCCTGCCATTGCTTCAGAAGCTGATAGTGTAGATGATGGACACTTGTATGCTTTCTTTATACCTTGGGTTGTAGATTCTAGATAGAGCAGCATAGTTCTTAGTTTTAAAACAGAGGCATAACGTTGTAGCTAGAGAGGTAATGTCAGGAACAGAAGACACTCCCTAACTCTGGTGTCCAGGGCTCTCGGAACAAGGCAAACCCAACACTGAGTTAGTCCAATGTGCTTCTCAGTGCCAGACACTTGTGAGTTAGATAGTGAAATGAGTTGTAGGCCCTGTTGATTTTCCCAAGAAGAGGAGAAGGAGCAAGAAATCATAGATTTGTACTTATTTCCATGTGAAAGAAGATGATGGAGGCTCACTTTTTGAGTTTGTTCTTCTGATCTTGTATAGAACAGTGCTCCAAATACAAACCAGGAAGTCTGTGAAGTTCCCAGGAAGATACTACAGTGATAGGTTATAAATCCTGCCAAGATTGAGTGATACTTTCTGATGGTGGTGTGAGCATTGCTTCCTTTGGATGTCAGTACATTCTGAGATACTGCACATTGCATTTGATCAGATGAGATGAGATGAGATGAGATGAGATGAGATGATTCTTTTAGCTGTGTGCATCAGCGACAGCACTCACTACAACCCCAACTTCTCCTGGGAATTATGGTAAGCTTTTTATTTTTTCCTGTGAAGGTAGACCCACTGTAAGACTTGGCACCTTTCTCTGCCATGGAAATCTCCGTTGGCTCCTGAAGTAACCTAAGGGACTTGGAATGGTAAGAAAAAGTTTATTTCCATTTCTCTTGGATATCTTGGTTTATGGCCTTTGAATTCAGACAGACTGGTTTCATGTCTGATTGCTACCATGTAATATCCAGTAACCTAGGTAAAACCTATTTGAGTTTCAGTTTCCCTGCCTCCTATATGGAATAATATCTACTTGTAGGATCACTGTGGTGATAACATGGGTTAATGTCAGTTGCCTGATATAGTATTTGAAACATGTTATCTATAATAGCTAATAAATGTTATCTGTTATTCATTTAATACTGGCTCCATTTGAAAAGGAAAATGGACCACAGGGGTTGGGCATAGAGTCTAAAGAGGAGCAATCTAAAGAAAGACATGGCAGTTTCTCTTTTGTTTTCCAACTCTGACCACCAGCATCGGTCTGGGGCAGAGTATTACATTGACTTGAGTGGTCTTTGCAGTAGATGGGAGCCATATCAAGTCATTGTGACCACTATTGGGTATGGGCACTTTCTTCAGTTTACTTGACCCTATTATATAGTTTTGTTCTGAAACATTCCCCCAGAGGCTCATGTGTTAAACACTTGGTTTTCCAATCAGTAATGTTCAGAAATGGGGCTTATGGGAATGGTTGGATTATGAAGGCTCAATGCATTGCTGGGTTCATCATTTGGTGGGCTATTAAGAGGTGATGGGAATTTGAGAGGTGGGAACGGAGTGGGTCCTTAAGGATATGCCCTAGGGAACTGTATTTTGTTCTGGGTCCATATCTCTTCTCCATGGCTTCCTGGCTTCCATGAGGTGGTTGATTTTGCTGGGCTGTGTGCCCCTTACCATGTGCTGCTGCTTCATCACAGCCCAGGGACAACAGATCTAAGCAACCACAGGCTGAAACCTCTGGCCCTGGGAGCCAAGTTAAAGCCCACCTCCTTTAAGTTATTTTTCTTAGTTGTTTTGTCATAGCAATGGAAACAGACAGATATACTCCCCAAAGGCATCATGGTGTACCTTACAGCTCATCTGAACATGTGAGGACCCTGTGGTCCTATTAAGACTGGCTTATTCATCACCAACTTGTTCCCCCTCCCATCTAGTCTACTCACCAGGATCTGCCCCTTCTCACATGTCATGTTCCCTAAATCCCTTATTGAACAGTGTGGCTTATGTTGCACAAGTTTAATAAGTTCTGAGACCACTCATTATAAGCTCAATGATCAGGTTTGGCTGGATTGGTTTTTCTTGCTAAGGGTCAAAGGTCATTAGTATCTGCAGCTGAGACTTTCTGGTGGGCTGGCTGCCAGTTGCTACGTGACCTGTGTCAGTTTACTTTGCTTTTTAATTGCCACAGGCCCATCGTCAGTGATAAAACCAGACTTTTACTTCATGTAAGAGATACATCGATCTTCACTGATGTGAAGATGGAACTTTGAGAAGTCCATGCTGCAGGACTTGTTAGCTCTAAGTTACACGAGCATTTACATGCAGACTTGGCTCCTTAGAACCTCCCCTCCAATACTTATTTATAGCAGCTGCGTGGGTGGGTGCTGTGGTGACAGAGGGCTTAGACATGAATGAGAATACAGCGGTATTGCTTCATAATTGAACTTTCACAATAAGATGAACTTGAAACATCCGTGTTAACAGTTTTGAAATCTAGCATATATTTATTGAGAACTACTATGTTTGTATGGATCAATGGAAGACACAAATGAGAGTAAGCAGATTAATGAGTTTGGTCCTTTATCCCAAGCATTTTATTTTTTTGTGATACATGAAAACATACAAAATTCTACATGCATGAAAAGTACCATGTAAAATGTGAGTTCATGTGAACATTATGTAAAGTTGGAATCAAGTTAAATGTGTCTGCATGCAAACATTTATCATTTCATTTTTAAATTTCTCTTTGACTGTATTTCATGCTTCTAAGGACTGGAGAGCATTCCGTGTGCATAGGTACCGCACTGTCTTCTTGTGTCCATCAGCTGATGAATGTGCAGTGCAGGTTGTTCCCATTCCTGGACTGCCATGAGCAGTGCCGCGGTGAACACTGAGTCCTGGCTTATCTCTATGGGTTGTTGGATCATATGGTATTCTGTTTTCATTTTTATTTTTGAGTCTTCATGTCACTGTATCTATTTGCACACTCACTAGCACTGTGCAAGGCTCCCTTTCTTGTAAATCATCTGAGCACTTGTCCTTTGTCCTTCTAGATAATAGCTGTTCTAACTGGAGACTTATTGTGATGTGACTCACAGGCCATTAGTGATGCTGATGACCCCTGACCCCTTCCACATCATGTCCTTTTTTCTTTTTGTGAATGTTTTGAGTTTCTTACATTTTTTTATGGCTATTAATATAACATTTCCTTACAGTCTTAGGTCACTGTTTTGCTCTCTGGACTATTTCTCATATAAGATAAGTACAAATGGCAGTAAAAACCTCCAAGCACAGTAAAACTACAGTAGATGGGAGAAGGCTCTAAAGGCCTGCTCACTTCTCAGAGAGCTAACTTGGCGAGCTTGCATCCGTGCTGAACCACACAGACTCTGCCTACAGTGCGTTTGCTTTCTTTAGGTGTGATTTCCATAAAATGAAGTGCACAAATCTTGATGTGGAGTGTAGCTAATTTGCACATGTGCACCATACATGTGCCTTTTACGTCATCAGTTCATGACACAGCAAACTCCTTCCATCCCAGAAAGTATTTTTGTGAGTCTGCTCCCTGAGGAAACTTTTGTCATTTTTGGTTGTTTTGGGACATATTTTCAGTACTAGGGATTGAACCCAGGGCTTCATACATATTGAGCAAGTGCTGAGCCACTTGAGCTATATCTCCAGGTTGTTCTTAGGTTTCCTTTGCTTTGTGTAACTAGATGCTACAGTACATACCTTTCTGTTTATGCAATATGTTAGTTCTTCCCAAGGCTTTCAGTTGTGCTCCTGTGTCCATAGTAGACATCTTCCTGTGGCTGGTAGGGACCCCCTTGTTTCTTATGTGCTTTTTCGTTAGCCATTTGGCCATTTAAGCTGTTGGCATTTGCTGTCTATTGTAGTAGTGCCCAATTAATTACTCAAACTGATCCTGGTGGCAGCTGTGTTCTTCCCTATCTGCCCCAATGTTCTGGGTTCCCAAATGAAACACACACACACACACACACACAGCCTTTATAGTTTGATATGCCTTAATCAACTCAATGGCTGATTCACTTCTAACCTCCATGTGGCTAATCCACCTCCTTCCAATATTCCCAAGTTATCACTTATTAAATTCTATATTCTATCTTAGCTGCCCCAGACCCAGACATGCAGCTCTCTTGGGCCATGTTCCCTTGGAACATGGCAACTGTGCTCTCTGTCCCCTCCTTCTCAGGCATGGTGTCTTTCCTCCTTTATCCCCCCTGGCATGGATGACCTCCTTCCTTTTCCTTGCTCTCTGTCTCTAGCCTGGAAATCTGAAAAGTCCCGCCTCTGTCTGCCCTGCCCAGCCACTGGCTGCTGGCAACTTTATTTACCAATCAAAACCAACTGGGGGCAGGTCCCTCAGTGTCTTATGTGCAGATGTGCAGATTCTTGTGCAAACAATTTTGGGGACCCAAATTGACATAATATAAGTAGCATTAGGCCAAACCCACTACAGTCTATTATGAATTAAGTTGCTACAAGTATTTGTGTTGAAGCAGTTGTGTGGATACATGCCAACATTTCTCTTGACTAAGGTATACAATCGCTGAGCCACAGGATATGCATGCATGTGTTTTTAGCCAATAGGTAAGTCATTTTCCAAAGTCAGTGATCTGTTTTATGTTGCTTTGAACAGTTTACGAGAGTTACGAGTTTACGAGAGCCCCTGCTCTTCTTCTGATGGTCTCTGAACTCAGGCAAAGTCTGGTTTAGATTCAGATTAAGAATCTGCCCCTTGTAACTATGGAATATTGACTTGATGATTTAATATTTCAGAATATCTTTCCTTATATAGAAAATGGTGCTGCCCACTGCATTGCACTATTCTGACTATTCTGACATGCTACATTCTGTCATGTATTCTCCTCATGTATCCAATATCATGTCCTGTTCTTCATCACACCCACAGTGGGTAGCTTAAGAGAAGATGCTCTGTTGCAGAAATTATTTAATCCTGACCTAGTGTTTCTACCCCACCTTAGACCATTTAGTTCTTGGATAAAAGATATACACAACCTTTATATTTACAATAAACCTTAAACAGCATAAGAACTGGGCAGATATCTACCCTCTATGCTATTAGAAACTATTTTTCCTCTAGATAACTCCAAATAATTACTACTGACTATGTTTCATCTGGGTTGTTCTTAACTCCTATTGAACAGCCCTCATGGCCACATTTTATGGTACACTTAACCCAGGGTGGATTCTCCTTCTTCTTCCTTTGTGTTTCCTGTCTGACCCCAAGCCTGGGAAACCTAAACCCCACCTATGTCTCTTCTACCCAGCTCTTGACTGTCAGCATCTTTATTTATCAATCAGAAATAACTTGGGGGCAGGGTAACTTAGTGTCTATGTGTAGACTCTCTCATCTCTTGGGCAACCAGTCTTGGAGATCCCAGCATTAGGATACAAGCAGCATCAGGCCAACCCACTACAATGCCCTGTGCAAAGTGTGGTGTGGTGTGCATGGCATTCACTGTAAGTGTTACATACACACAAAATTCCATGTCATTGAGGGCAAATTTATTTCTACTTCAATTTCCTTTAATCCCTGTGACACCAAATATGCAATCTCAGTTTTGGTGTTTGTACAAGATATTTTGATCAGAGTCATAGACTACATTTTTCTCCCTTGTATCTTCTGTCTCTCCTGTTCATTCTCTCCTTCCCAGTTAGTCCTTTTCTTATCCTACTCTCTCTCTCTCTCTCTCTCTCTCTCTCTCTCTCTCTCTCTCTCTGTGTGTGTGTGAGACAGAGAGAGAGAAGTGATCTGAGCATCGGCGGAGATTATTTCGTGGAGTTTGGGAAACTTACCAGTGGCTAAATCACTGAGGAAAACAACTCCCCTCCTGACAATTCAGTGACTGCCAATAGCTTTCCAAAGGGAAGTGGGACTCATGAGAACTTTTCACCTCTATGATGGATGGACTGGCATATTGACCTTCCCAGTCTTGTACTGGCCTCATGAAAGAAACTGAAAGAAGAAAGACATGAACATAGCATCTTAGTTTTTTATAAGCAACATCATCTAGAAATAATTCAATACCACTTGATTTTTAAAATTTTCCTGCTTGTAGAGTTGATGGCAGATAATACTGTTATAATTGTGGCTGTATATTTATTATAAACAATGAGTGATTTATAGCTAAAAATCTAAGTTTCCTGAAAGAAAAAAAAAAAACAAACAAAACCTCAAAATAATGGTGCTGGAGGAACCCAGATGTGGTCTAAACACAGAATAATTTTTATCTGAAGTTTGGAAAATGCTGCCTCTTAGGGAGTGTGGCACAAATTTCAAATGCCTCTTCAGAAATGACAGAACCAAGGTGTTTGCCACTGAACATGTGTAGAAATGAAACACTAATATCTCTAAGTTAGCGAAGCAACCTACAGTCTGAACTGAGTGATGCAATCGGACTGTTGGCTCCCAATCTTTCCAAGACATAATTAATACTAGAGAAGATTGGATATCTTTTCCTTCCTAATTACACAAGTAATCTATGTTCACTGACAGAAAAATAAATAGCCATGAAGATAAACCTAAAGAGGGAAAGTGTTGCCCCCAGTCCAGCCAGCATCATCCTGGCTCAGATTCCTGCATATCCATGCATTAATCATCCATTCATGACTATCTGCCCATCCATTCAGCTCCTGAGTTGCTCATTCATGTCTTCACTGAGGAGTCATTGTCATCATTGATGAGTAGTAGTCAAGTACTGTGATCAGGTCCTATTTGAGGTGAACAGAGCATCCCCTTCCCAGTGCCTTCTGTCTCCTTATTTTTCTCTGCATGTGCATGGATAGAAAACTGTTTAAATGCTACCACAAACAATACAACACAATTGTCTTACCTGAAGTTAAGTTTAGTATATCATAAATATTTTTCTGTGTCAATGCACAGATCTGCACTACCCACTTCAACACTTGAGGACTATTTGATCAAAATATAATTTTATAGATGCATTCAGTAAGTTGCCACTGCTGAACTTAAAGGTTTTCCCTTCCCAGCTGGGGATGGGTATTGCATTTATGAAAGCTTTACTTCACTTACAGTCCTTATGTCCAGTTCCAGTTTCATGGTTGACTGCTAATGTAGTGGTGGTTAAGCCATTTTAACTACTTTGAGCCGCCATAGCCTTATCTGTTTAACAGGACCAGTGCAATAATCGGTCTCATAGAGTGTCTCTAAGGAGCAAGCCTCTTGGTCTATTAAAAAGAATACACTAAGCACTGAACAAGCATTATGTGATGGTGCTAGCCCTGATAATACTGCTGATGACAATTCTCTCTTGAAGCTTTCTTATTCATATCTATTTGTATGGATGGCTTGATTCTGATTCATGCTGTGCTGCTACCATCTTTTCCTCAGTAATTACTATAAAGTTGTCACTTAATAAATGTGGTCAGTGGGCATTGGATGAGTAAGTCCTGACACCAATGAAAACCTGAATGCATGAAAAAAAGCGCCAGCACTGATTAGGAGTCCAGGCTAACTGGTTCCCAAGCCAGAGGCTAACTTCAGGCTTAGTGTAACACAGGATGTTCCTCTTGTGTGAGACACAGCAAATGCCTACCCAAACAGGAAACTGGCAAGAGTCTGAAGTAATGACACCACCAGAGTCCCACTTGGTGAAGCAATAGATTTTATTGGTGTTACTTACAGTGTGTCAGGGACTCATAGGAGCAGAGATGACTCAATGACAGTTTTTTGCATCATCGAAGGTCCACCCCAGCAAGGATGACAGCTCATGACAACCTGCACAGTCTGCCAGGTTGTCTGGCCCCTCAGCTGCTCTGGGTGACTCCAGAAGTCCTTTCTGCTTTTACAACCTTGGGGACGGGACTGTCTAGTGAATCTAGTCAGTTTCAAGGACTTCTTAAAGCTTTTAAGTTGTTTACTTCTTGAATTTTAGTGTGCTGTCCTGCAGGCTGGAACGCATCTCTGACTCCTTCCTTTTAATCATTCTGTGTCTTAAGAGGCTTCCCTCTAGGGTGGACTGTTTTTTTATAAAAAGGAGGGCTATAGAGCAGTTCAAGTAGCTAAGGCCAAGCGCCTGTCCTGAGGCAACTTACACTTTACAGACCCCACATTCGACTTTGTGGTGACCTCACTGGGACATAGACAGCATGTAAGAGTTCCCTTGGGGCCAGAATCATCGACTTTGTGGTGACCTCACTGGGACATAGACAGCATGTAAGAGTTCCCTTGGGGCCAGAATCACACAACAATGTTGTAGCTTCTACTTTATGGAGGTAGAGTTTTTGGTGAACTAGATTGGGGCTGGCCAAGCACGACCATAATAAAGATGGCTTTGACCTTTCAGAAAAGAGCTAAGAAGTATCTGATAAGCTCCCACAACGTACATCTTGTTTGCTGAGGGATGACCGAATCAGTACCAACTGCCAACTGTTTTATAGTCAATAAGAGTAGACTTTAAATTGTGATTATTTTTTTTTTGGAATCTATTGGCACTGTGACTTGGGAAGATATCACCTCACAGCCTTATTTTCTGTATTTATAAAATGGAGACTGGGACGCTTGCTTGTTGAATTGTGGGAGTAAATAAGACCAACATGCAAATGGCTTAACAAATGACCTGGAAAGCCAGGCAAGTTCACAGGAGTTGCATATTTGTATCTCCATTTGGCTGACACTCTAGTGTGAAACCTCCTCTCCGGTTTATGAAGGTCTGACACTAGAAACCTTATCTACATATCTTATCTAGCTAACATTCTCATCCAAAATTACCCACAAGGGTGATGTGTCCTGTCCCTTCAGGCCTCTGCTCTCCTGCTAGGGAAAGCTATGAATTAATGCTTGCTGAAAGAATGCCATGCCTGGGTCCAGAGTATGATGTATTACTTTGGGCTCTGATGGGGCCCTCGTACCACCAGACCCTATGGAAATCAGGTGAAGGGATGTCATCTGTGAGTCTAAGGATCATGTTCAGTATGATGCTGTTCAGTATTCATTCTGAACAACAAACACTAGTTGAGTGAACACTGGCATTTTTAATAGAATATAAGTTCCTCAAAGATGGAGAAGTGACCACTTGCTCAGTATTGAATACCTGGTGCTTGGTAGGGGCCTCATAATTACAGTTTGAGTGAATGATTGAGATGACAAGAAAGAAATGGACCTGCTGTTCAGTGAGTTAGACCAGCTTAGGCACAAGATAGAAGTGCTGCTACTGGCCAAGTCCCATGTCTGCGGGATTGGCCCTCTGTATTGTGTTGGCACACATGCTGCAACAAAACCCTGTCCAGTGCTGCTGCCCTGATTTATCTTCATGATTTTTCTTCATGACCAACAGGAAGGAAAATCATTAATGCACACGTGTCTATCATTCCACATGCCTCTGCCTTGGTTGGATGGAAACCCAGAGGAAATGCTTGTTACCCTTGAGCAAGTTCATCATCAAGCAGCTCCCAAGACTGCCACTGTGTGCCATTTCTCCCCCTCTCCCTTAGGGCTGCGAAGTCTAGGTTTTGTTGTTGTTGTTGTTACTTCGAGATAGAGAAAATTGACCTGGAGAGGAGGCCCCGTGGATAAAGCCCTTGCCATGAAAGTGTGGAGACATGAGTTTGGAGCCCAGAACCCATATAAAAGTCAGACATGCAGTGCCCTGGAGAGAGATGGGAAGGTGACACAGTAGGTAAAGCACTCGGTGTGCAAGTGTGAGTATCTGAGTTTGGATTGCCACAATCTATGGAGAGTCAAATGTCATAGCATGCACCTGTCATCCCAGCACTGCTGTGGTGAAGTAGGAGATGGAGACAGGAGAATCCCTGGAAACTACTGGCCAGTGGGCCAGTAGGCTGTTATTGAACAACAAGGGATCCTATCTTCAGTAAGATGGAAGATGAAGACCAACACCTGAGGTTGTCTTCTGACTTCCACATGTGTGCCATGGTGCTTATACACATATCACAACAGTGTGTGTGTGTGTGTGTGTGTGTGTGTGTGTGTGTGTGAATCTGATGTTTTATCAAATAAGTAGGTATGTGGAATGGCAAGAATTAGTAAATATTCCTGGTGGAAGCATGCTCAGTCAGAATTGGTACAACACACACACAGTGACCCAGCAACTTCAGCCCTAAACACTCTACCTGGAGAATCGCCTCCCTTTATGCATCAGCACATGCTCAGGATGCACTGAAGAAGAGTGTTTGGAATGGCTCAGAATGTGAGCAAAAGACTCATCAGCACCAAGACTGTGTTTACCATGCATTAGAATTTCATACAGAAATAATGCTCCCTATATGTAATGTTGAGTAAAGAAGTGATATAGGAGAGCATAAAGTGAAAAAACAAACAAACCAGAATGTATGCATTTTCTAGGTCTGCAGACAAAGGAAGCAAAGCTACAAGGTAGTGGCCAGCTGAGCACTGTGAGAGGCTGGCTGGAGGGAGCATCTCAGGGAGCAGAAACACACCACAGTTGGCGAATGTTGGCTCTGTTCTATTACTGGATGATTACATGCAGATTCTCCTCATGAATGCTTGCTACCCCATGCCTTCATGCAGGTTTCTGTGTACTTACTCATTAAATATATATTTGTAATAACTTGGTTTCTAGGCAGAGCACAGACACCAAAACACAGCTGACCCTCCTCTTTAAAGCAGAGCTCCCAAACACACAAGGGCTTAACAATGCCCCCCTCCCATGTTTAATAAATATGCAGATTTTCAGGCACCTTACAACTGAATTTCATGGCAAGGACATTAATATGATTTATTTTGTTAGAAAATCTTTCAAAATATTGGTTTCGAGCATTTTTATTAGAATAAGCAGGGAGGGGTAGGCAGACAGGCATTTCAATGGTGCGCTAGTGCACTCTGAGTTAAGAGCTGAAAGGTACAGTGTGAGCATCTCTACAGCTTCTGCATTCTTCTGGTGATTCTCATGCTCAGCCTGCTTGAGGACCACTGGTTCAGGCCAGTGGACTAGCTGAGGAGCTTGTCAGGATACTCTTCTGAGTCAGCAAGGCTGGGGTGGAGCCTAGGTCCTGCATTTCCTACAGGTGTCCAAGTGAGTCCTGTGCTTTCCCTGCAGAGGCCAGATACTGAATAGCAAAGGACTAGAGCCTGGTGAATCAGATGGAGTTTGGGTGTAACTCTGACACCATAGCATTTCCACTTGGGCTGTTCAGACAGACAGACAGACAGACAGACAGACAAAAGCTCTCCTTGTGCCTCAGTCTCCCTATCTATGAACTAGAAGAACCCCACCTTCGGTGTGGTTGTGTAGCTCCAGAGAGCTCAGCCAGATAATGCCTCTGCAGAATTTCAGACACTGAGCAGGTGTTCTGCAGGTCCTGTTGGGCCTTAAGCCTTCCTGAAAACCTGTTCTGGGGGCTGTTGAAGATGGGCTCCTGGCTTCATTACTTACACATACATACACACACACCCATACATACACATACACACAGACACTCACGCACACATTCTCATGCATATGCCTCTGCACACATATACATACAAACATGCTCACACATATGCATGCATACATACGTACACCTGCATGTACATACAATACATGCCCATGTGCATGTAAACATACACACACTTATTTGTGTGTATACACACTATACCTTGGCTCACAGGCACATGCATATACATGTATACACATCATCTACATATACATATATGCTTATGAATATGCATGTACACATACTTGTCTGCATGAATATACACAATGAGCAGTGCTTTTTGGCTTATAATAGGGTTGTATCTCAATCAATCAACTGACGTTTGAAAGTATTGTAAGCCTAAAATATGTTTACGAGACTCACCCTAATATCAGACCTTATCCATGCTTGGAACACTCTACCTTAGCTCATAGTTGGGATCATGAGAGAGTTTCCTATTGTGTGTGACCAGCTCAAGGAAAGATTAGTATATTATAGGTGGGAGACAAACAAACAAACTTATACATACATATACATATGCACATACACACATACATGAATATATTGTGTATATATGCCTGCTGGTTATCCCTGTTCTCAGCTATAAGTGAATAAACATATATAGTTTGTATTATGACGTTTGTATTTTCAAATGCATGCATTTGTATGTGTCTGCATAAACATCGTCATGAATGTGTATTTGCTCATTCATTCTCTGTCTCTCTAGCTACAACTCTGTCCAACTTTGTTGAGCACCTGCTGTATTCCAGGCACTCTGCTAGTCCTAGTCTCATGTCTCTACTTCTGTGGAGCTTGCCCCTCGGTTGGGTATGAAGCAGACTGCAAACGTGTTATACTCTGGTAAAATCATGTGATGTGTGAAGTCAAGCCACTCTACAAGGAAGATGAGAGTAAGTGGATGAGAGTGTGTATGTAGACGGTCATCGATGATGTGCCTGAGCACATGGGGTTTGAAGAAACCCTGGCGAGGAGTTCAGAGTACTTGCCATGAACAAAGAGCCGAGTTACTTTTGTAACCTGCCTAAAGATGGACAGAGAGAACTGACTCCATGATATTGTCTTCTGACCTCCACATGTTTGTTGTGGCCTGTACCCCAAATAATGATAACATTTAAAAATTAAAGACACAAGTCTTGGAGGAAGGACAGAACGGGTGCTTATAACTAGAGAAGGATGTCCTAGGGGCAGAGCATCACGAGAAGGGAGACCTAAGGAGAAAGAAGATGAGGTCAGGGTGGCTTATTTTTGGTTGGAGCAGAGGTGTGGCAGAATCTGAAACGTGGCTTTAATCTGTTGTGGCAAGAAAAGAGGAGAGGAGCAGAACAGTGGAAGTGGAAGAGGAGGGAAGGGCATTGCAGTTCTGAAGGGGACTCAGGGCTGATGGAGCACAGCTCCTCTACGGGTCATTCACATGGGTGTGGGAGCAACGGTAAGCTCAGGGTTTTGCAGTGCACTGTATGAGAAGCTCTCTGTAATGAAGTTAAATCCCAAAAAAGGCTAGGATTCATTCTGTCCCATTCTCTATTCCTAGAACTCAAACTGTGGTATTTGTCACTTTCCAAGATGATGATGATGATGATGATGAGGAGGAGGAGGAGGAGGAGGAGGAGGAGGAACAGGAAGAGGAGGAGGAGGAGGAGGAGGAGGAGGAGGAGGAGGAGGAGGAGGATGAGACTGGGCCTCTCACTTACTTTGGAACTTGTTGGATTTGGCTAGGTTGGCTAGCAGGCCCCAGGGATCTTCCCATTTCTGCCTCTCCAGTCCCGAGATTATAGGTACCTGCCAATGTGTCCAGCTTTTTGTTTGGGTGCTGGCGACCTGAACTATATAGCACCAAGCTTGTGAAGAAAGGATTTTCCCAACTGAGCCATTGCCCCACCTCCCCTCCTTCCCTGCTGAGAACCATTTTCTGCCAGTGAGGCAGTGAAGGCTGAACTGTGCTTTGGCAGATCTGCAAATGTCTCCATTTTCCTTTTATGGCCACTTTGAGAGTCCAGAGTGAAAACCTCTTTGCTCTTCAAAACACTGTCATTGTATGTCAGTGGGTGCAAGCTGGCTTTTAATAGTGCACTTTGCAGAGGAGAAGGAAGAAAATCACCTCATTAGCACCCCTACCTCCTCCCTTGCCCTGCCCTCACCATCCTGTGCATCACAGCTGAGACACCTCTCACTTGCTGATTTGCTCTGACGGCAATTAAGGTTAAACTGCCTTTGGGACCAGAACAGTCTCATCTTTATTTGCAAGATTGGAACATCACACAGCTCCCAGCCTTAACAGCTCTGTTAGCGGCAAACACCTTTTCAGAAGGAACAGGTGGGAAGCATTGGAGAGCAGTTATAATATATTTTTATTGATGCTTGGATGCAGGGTGGGAGAGGAGAACCTAGTTGGGCTGTGTCAATAGATACACCGTGTATTCTAGGTCTGGGAACCTTCTTTGGTGGGCTGCTTGAGACTTTGAACAGGTCATATACGACCATTGATCCTTGGTTACCTTGCATGATCAAGACAAAGCAATGCCTGGTTAGCCATTTAAGAGAGACAGGCAGAATGGGCTGGAGAGATGGCTCAGGCAGTGGTTAAGAGCACATGCTGTTTTTGCCGAGGACCTGAGTTCTGTTCTCAGCACCAACATTGGGCAGCTCATAACTGCTTGTAATTCTGGCTTTAGGGAATCAGACATGCTTTTGGCTTCTGTAGTCCCTTGCACTAATGTGCACATACCCACACAGAGACACAGATAGACATACATTATGAAAATAAAATCATTTAAAAGGCCCACAGAACTTACAGCACTTACAGAATCACATATGAGAATATTCTTAGATTCTTAGTAGTAGTGAGGGCGAGGGCAAGGTGTGAAAGCAGTAAGGAGGACTTTATTCTAGTTACTAAGTGTGGTGCACGGGGTGTCTGAGCATCTCCTTGCATATTGTGCTAAAATGCTCTGGCTTCCTGCCCCTTTATGACTTCATTCCTTCTCTATTTCCATCAAATTCACACAGCAAGAAGTACCTAAACATCTACCATGTGTGAGGCCCTGAGTCTTCTGGTGGAGAACATGTCAAATGTGGCCTGTCCCTGAAGGAGGTCATAAGTTAAAGGAAGAAAGGGGAGGAAAAGGAACGATCGCATTCATGGATGTGATCACCATTGCTGTTTCTTCTTAGAAGGGGAGATGTTGGCAGCCATGAGAATCTGTGTTAGACCACATAGGCCTGGAGGGTCAAAGAGGTTCACTTCAAGAAAGGCAGAAAAGATAGCTGACAGACAAGAAGGGATAGAGGGATGGGATGTGTGTGAAGGCCAGGAGGGAGTGCTGAGGTCAGGGGTGGCCAAATAAAGCAAGGTGAGTGAGAAGACAGAAAGATAGGCCCGAGAGATCAAGTGGGCAAAGGGAGCTGCTGAACCCTGGTGAATTAATGAAGGCTTTAACAAGGGAGGCTGACTAAACATCTGCCAGTAACAACACAGACCCAAGCAAACCCCAAAGAAACCAGCTCCAGTGAGTAGCCTAGCTTCTGCTTCTCTTGGAACCTTAGAAATATATTTTTTTTCAATTATTTGGGTCTGATAATGGTATTTGATGTTTTCTACACTATTTGGTGATATTGCCAGTTAGTATGAGTTTTTGATCAGTTCACTGACTTAGAATTCCATGCCTGTCCAAGGCTAGAGAATGGGATGTATGAGTTGTTCTTCTGACTCCAGAAAGGGAGGTGGGAAAGCAGATAGCAAAGACAACTTCTGGTTGAAGGCTGTGCTAACTCCTCATGTGGGTGAATGGGTCTTCCAGCTGGCACTGTAAAACAGCATGGCGATCCTCTCCTTAACTCATGTTTCTCTTAGAAAAACTGGTGGCCACCCTATGACATCACCAAATCAATGTGCTCTCCTCAGGCCGACCCAGCTGGCAGAAAGCTTCCTGCTCCAAGGAGCTGGCTACTTGAGAAGCCTATCACCAAGCCTGAGCTTCACACTTTCATTGCTCAGTGAGAAGAAGGCTAGAGAAAGTCCCAGAGTGAAAAGGATTGGGCACTATCAAAGGGGAACTTCTAAATTCCCTTCTGGGGTGCAGGTGTCAGCAGTTAGAAAAGACTGCTGGCCTCCATGTCAATAAATCAGATGCTCCAAATGAGTACCAGAGGAAATCAACCAGCCTTAGAGATTGTGGTGGTTTGAATAGGTTTGGTCCCCACAGACTCATATGTTTTAATGCTTGGCCCACAGGGAGTTTCACTATTAGGAGATGTATGCCCTTGATGGTGTAGGTGTGGCCTTGTTGGAGGAAGTGCATCACTGTAGAGGTGGGCTTTGAGGTCATATATATGCTCAAGCTCCACCCAGAGTGGAATGCAGCTGCCTTCAGATAAAGATGTAGACCTCCTGGCTCCTCCAGCATCATGTCTGCCTGGATGCTGTCACGCTTCTCCTGTATTTCAATAATAGATTAAACCTCTAAACTGTAAGCCAGCCCCAGTTAAATGTTGTCCAGTTAAATGTGGTCATGGTGTCTGTTCACAGCAGTGGAAACCCAAACTAAGACAGAGATTCTTCACGCTACCTCTGAGGTGAGCCATTTCAGCACAACAGAGCCTGGCTGAAATAAAAGTGGGACCAGCAGCAATGTCTAATCTGAGCAGTTGTTCAAATGGCTAGTTTGCATAGGTTTCCCTTCTCCAGATCTTACATCTTCACCATGGCCATGATTTAACCTTTGGACCTATGGGAAGGTCAAATTATTCATAATAGGCTGGTAAAGACTTCCCCTTCTCTGAGGAGTAATGAGGAAGAGTTATAGGGATGAGACTGGGAGAAGGGGGGAGGTTCAGCTGGGATGTAAAGTGAATAAATATATAAATGAATTTTAAAAAAATGAAAATATCACCAAATATTGTAGAAACTATCATCCAATACCATCATCAGATCCAAATAATAGCTGTGATTTCCTTGCCCTGTTTTAACTTTTGACAACTTTATACATTATGCTCATTCACTCCCCTCTCTCTTCCCATCAAGCCCACTCCTACTTTGATGTTTTTACAATTTTTATGCCACTGAGGTTAATTGTGGTTACCTTAGGAGCAGGAGTGAGAGCTTCTTTACCGGGACACGAGAAGGCTACACCACTGAAGAAAGTGTTAGCAGCACCTTCTCTCTTCCATCGAGTATTCTTGGTGGTGGCTAGACATGTTTTCTCATGAGATTTTATACTTATTTGGATGGCTATTGAAAGACTTATTATTTTCCCCTATGACCTAAAACTTCTGTTTGTAGTAGTACTGACTTTGTGCTGACAGCTGTATGAAGTTTAGTGAGTTGGTAGGTAGCTTCATGCGGCCATCATCTTAGCCAAATGACAGTTGTCCGTTAGTTCAGAGAACTCCTTGTGAGAATGTCTTCCATAGGCTGGGGTATTTGCATGCTTGACCTCTAGTTAGATGAGCAGTTTGAGAAAGATTAGGAAGTGTGGCCTTGTTGGTGCCACTGGGGCGGGTGTCAAAGTTTCAACAGGCTTTGCCATTGCCAGTCAACATTCTCTCTCTTTCTCTCTCTCTCTCCGTTCTCCCTCTCTTTCCCTCCTTCCCTCCTTCCTTTCCTCCCTCTTCCTCCCTCCCTCTCTGCCTAGCTTTTGGATCAGGATGTTAAGTTCTCAGTTCCTGCTCTGGCACATGCCTTCCTGCCTGTTGCCATGCTCCCCATCATTGTGGTCATGTACTCATACTCTGCATTGTAAACCCCTAATAAGCTCTTCTGCAAGTTGCTTTGGTCATGGTGTCTTGCCAAAGCAATCGATGTAACTAGAACACAGCACTATCGTTAGCCCACTGCTTTATCCTAACACCCAAAACATTTTCTTCTCCACCACTTCATTTCCAAAATGCCCACATACATGGAATCACACAGGCTCCATACACATCTAGATATCAATAATTTTCACTATCACAGAGAGTCCTATTTGTACACCTGACAGTAGACATTAGAAACCTCTGGATCCAATGATACTGTATCCCGTTTTGAATGAGACCCAAGTGAATTCCCAAGCAAAGCTGTGGAGGAATTCCCAAGTACCATGGAGGGTTCTGAAGAGATTCAGAGAGGATAGGGAACCTGCAAACAGCTCATAACAGACAGGATCATGTTCATCTCACCTTGGCTAGAGCCCTGCTGGCCAGCCTTCCAGACTGCAGCTCCTCAGGAGCACTTGCACTGCATAAGTCTGCCAACCAAACAAACGCAGGTAGAGACAGCAAGCATATTTCTTAAAAGTCAACTTGATGTACCTCCTGCAGGAGAGACAGCCTGCCCATGTGACAGTCACATTAGAACCATCGATTTCCTGCCAGCATTTATGGGAAAGGAAGCTCATGTGTGCTTTAGGGCACTCTACCTTCCAAACTGACAAAGGTGAGGACTGGTATTTTGCCTAACTATACCCAGCCAGAATCCTCCTGAAAACAGACCCTAGCCCATTTGCCAAGGGCAGAAGCATGTTTGGAAGGACAAGCTGTTAGCTGAATCCCTTTTTCCATGCACAGAGCTTCTCTAAGTGGGGGCATGTTAGGAATTTACATGTGTGGGCTAGAAGATCTTAGGGACACAGTGCTGGGCTGATGTCACTTGGCTAGTTTAGAAGCACATGGTTGCCCCTGGAAACAGTTATCAATGTAAATTATAGTAAGTCATGAGTGTCTCCTCTCTTTCTTCATCTTTGGGTTCACGGAAAAATTGTCTCTCTTAATAGTTGCTAGTACTGTAGTGGCTGACAGAGCCTTTGTGGGGGAAACCCTTGACATTACTGAAGGTGACAACAAGCCCAGTAGAAGCTAGTCATCCTCACTTAGCTCAGAATACAAAAACAGCAGCACCAGCTGGGCAGTGGTGGCGCACACCTTTAATCCCAGCACTCGAGAGGCAGAGGCAGGTGAATATCTGAGTTCGAGGCCAGCCTGGTCTACAGAGTGAGTTCCAGGACAGCCAGGGCTACATAGAGAAACCCTGTCTCGAAAAACAAAAGCAAACAATCAACAACAATAACAACAACAACAACAAAAAACAGCAGCACCTTTCCAGCTCAAGTCTCAAATCTTGGCATAGTCAAATAATCAAAGCCATTGTCAAGTGACAGTTGGTCTTCTTAGCTCATTCAGGACAGCATCGTAACAAGGCTGTGTCCTCTAACTATGGGGTAAGGGTTTTTTTTTCTCGTTGTCTCACTGTGGTGACTCTAGAAAAAACTCACTTCTGGCTCTTCTCCAGGTCTTTCACCATTGTCTTGACACTCTTATTACTTCAATGTTTAGAGATAAGATGCCATGCTGCATGCTGGGTCACATCTGCAGTCCCAGACTGAGGAAGCTCAGGTGGAAGGATCATTCACTTGAATCTAGAAAACACAGAGAAACTCTCTGAAAGCAAAACAAAAAGTAAAATATTAAATAAAAGGAGAAGAAAGAAACGAAGATGGAGAGGATGGCAGGACTGAGCCAGACTTTGCTATGCTGAGGACAGGGTCTAGCGACAGGGATGCTGGGCTGAAGGGAGTTTTGGACTATGTGGGTAGAGCATCTATAGATTACACAGGAGGCCATTTTAATCACCATTGCAAGGCTTCTTTGTGACCCAAGTGTTCTCTCTCTCCTTCTGTCACTCTGTCACTTCTCTCACCCCCTCTCTGCCTCTCTCTGTCTCTGTCTCTCTGTCCGTCTGTCTCTCTCTGTTGTATATGCATATGTGCTGTCCAATCACTCTCTGCTTATTTCCCTTGACAGAGTTTTTCGCTGGACCTAAAGCTAGGTTGGAGGCCAATAAGACCCAGCCACTCTCTTGTCTCTGTCCCTTCCCCACATCACTGGGGTTACAACCCTATGCTTGGCCATGTTCAGCTTTTTATGTGGGTGCTCAAGCATCCTTACCCACTGATCCATTTCTCCAGCCCTGTAGTTGGCGTCAATATGTTAAAGAATTTATGTTTTCCCCGACTTTTAATTATAGCAAATGTGTCCCCTCATTTTTTAAAGCTTTCCTTGTAATGTCCAGTGTCTAGGATTGGGAAAGACGAGGACTATTCTCCCACATTATAGTAAAATTAACTGGAAGTATGAAATATAAATAACCTTTTTGCCAAAAGTTATCCCACTGAGATTATAAAAGCAAAAAAGACTTTTCAAACATAATGACTTCCTCAACAACATAGAGTCTTTTTAAAAGAATGATTTGAACTTCTTCATTTCTTGACTTTACAAAATGTGACACCAAGGCCCAGGCAGTTCATGTTTATAAGCTCACCAAGTGTTTGTTCAAGGTACAGGACCCACAGCTTTAGATGGTTTCCCTGTTCCCAAAGATGAAGACCACTCGATCAAAGAGACACATGAAAAGGAAAGGTCTACTGGGATGTGGATGACAGCCATGGTGCTGACCCAAGGCTTGATGGATGAGAGAGGCTGGGCATCTTGGGAGAAGCAAGATTTTTTTTTTATGAAGCAAATGTAGACAAATCGTTAGGTTCTTAAGGTCAGATGGTTCAGTACTGGGCCAGAATTTTTGGAGATAAGGAAAAATATATGGATTTTAAAATGAAAAGTCATGAAAATCAGATCACTGATGATTTCCCAAAGAAGCCAAAGGAACACGTGAATGCTCTGTAGCAAGCTTAGACTGAGTGGACATATGCTATTGTTTACAGTAAGGCTGTTCCCCATTTGGAACCTCAATTCTTTTTAACTTCAGCTTTGTGTAATAGATATAAATCTCCACTGCTCCGTGGAATTCTAGAGAAAAAGAAATTCTCTCATTATTCAAATATGAAAGATGGGCATTTATTCATTCTATTATTGCACACACATTGACTGAACACCTGTCTACCATGTGTCAGATATAGTGTCTGTCAATGGACATGTAGAGGATTCTATGCTCTGGCTTCTCTTGGAAGAGTGGCCAGCCTGCACTGAGGATTCATTTCTGTGTAACAGATGGAACAATTATTATGTCAGAATTTCTCTGGGTCCGGGCTTCATCATCATGCTAACTCAGGGTCAGAGAGTTTCATGCGACTGAAGACTGGAGATATGACCATCTAAAAGCCTGACCTGAGCTGGGGACTTCCACTTTTAGGATTCTTAGAGGGCTGCTGGCAGGAGACCCCAGTTCTTTGTTACTTGGGCCTCTCTGGGGTAACTTGAGTATCTTTACAACATGGCAAACAACTTCTCCAGATGAGTGATCTCATAAGCAGCAAGGGAAAGCTATGATGCCTTTCATGGTCTAAGCTTTGGAGCTAAATACTGTGATTTCTGTCCCATCCTGCCCTTTAGAAGGGAGGCACTCAGTCAAGCCTATACTGAATGCGGGGAGAATTAGGCTCCATTCTTTTAAAATGGAGGAGTGTTAAATAATCCATAGACATCTTTTATGCCAGGACTCCTGCGTTATCCAAAAGACTTTATTAGCTGAGTTATAGATAAGCTTGAGTGTAGAGTTAAGGTCTAAGCCCACAGTATAAGCAGACTGACCCACTACTTAATCATTCTCAAGTACTCACTGTATAGTGGTTGTTATACAGGACCAGGACCAGTGTTTATTAGACAATAACTGGGGAGGGTGTAGCTTAAAAAATATCCAAAGGTTGCAGAGATGTGTCATTATCTCAGAGTGCTCGCTAGTCTTGCACATGACTCAGGTTTGGTTCCCAGAACCTGTGCCAGGTGGCTCACAACCACATATTTACAAAATTAAACTTTAAAGAAAGGTATCTGATACTCAGGGTTCTACCTCCAGAAACGATGACTCGATTGTTCTACCCATGTGACAAGAATATTTGTTATTCTTGAGAGCTTTTTGAATAATAAAGCCCAGCCCCAGTGAACTTAAAAACCATCGGCTCATTGAAGTTCAAGCAGTCAGTCAATTGACGCTCCTTTAGGAAAGCATTTAATTGTGTAATTTGGTGAGCTCCCCCAGTAATTGTTGGCCATTGTCTCCATTTTTATTCATTTAATCCATATTCTGTTTTTTAAAATTTTATTTTGGATTCACTTTCTCAACTATATTAGAGTTTGACATATTGATATTTCCTTACAGCTTCGTCATGCATTCACACATCCAAAGAAATAATCTTAACTCTAGCAAAATTGGCTTGAAGCATGTGTGTGCTATGTTGAAATGCCAGGCATGCTATAATTACATTTTATCAGGTGAAGTTTAACATTTTAATCGGCAGTGTCTAAGGCTGATTTGACAGGGTGTTTTTGGATGGTGAAATGGATGCTCAAAATAAGAAAACACCACTCAGAAGTGAAATGAATCACTTCAGCTAGACAAGTAGGGTTGGAGGCTATGATGAAGGGGCCTGCTCATGTCTGAAAAGCTGTCTTCTTTTTAATGTACGTTCATTAAGTCTGATTTGGAAGGTTGAGAAAAAGAACTCCTTCATGACTCATTAATCATTAAAGAAGAGAAGCCAACAGTTGGAAAAGCTCCAGAAGTCTTTACCGGGGTGTTTATTTTATCATGCCATGAGCATAATTAACCAAAATAGCAAGATTTAAGCCACAGCCACATAGCTCTCTCTATCTCTTCAGCTGTTGACACAGACTATCCACCAAGTTGGATGAATGGAGTTGGTTATTTCCACTGTTCTGTCATGGGAGGGGATTCCATTCACTGGGATTATCTGGCCAATGCCCATTCCTTTGCTTTGTTTATAGATGGAACAGCCATGACTCCTTTGCCTTGAGTTAGGCCCCTGATTGTAAAGCAGACTTTTGCACATTAGCTGATAAATGGATGAACCAGGCATCCTGTATCTGAGAGCAGCAATGTCATCTCTTTCACTGTTAGTTATTTTCATCTCTAAAGAAGATTGTTTTTTCCAATGGAATACTAAAAAGTTTCCTCTTTAGATAGGCAGGCAGTGGACTGCTCCTGCTGTGCTAGGAGTACCTGGCTTGAATCAGCTGTTCTGAATCAAAACTTCTTTCTTCACATAGCATCCTACAGAGGATACGGGAATGGGGCTAGAAGTTAGATCAGGATCTGAATCCCTTCTTGACAGCTTACTGTATAACCTTGGGCAAAATACTTTCCTGTTTTCTATAGATAAGTGTAAAATAACATCAGGGCATACACTTTGGTGTCTGCTTACCTTGAATGCTTCTTGTCTCTCCTTCCACTGGCCTTAGCTTCATTCAATCCACAATGACTACCTAGTCCTTCTCAGGGTGAATATTTGAACAAGCAAGCTCTGACTTCTGTTTTATTCGTGGGAAATTTGCTTAAGCACATAAAAGCTATGATTGCACTGTCTTTGGCCCTCATTGCCACTGCAGCAAAATCATCTCTTATTACTTACCGCTTTTAAGGTAACTTCCTCTTTAAAACCTCATAGCAATTGGGTTTTACAAGTTGTGTATAAGGTTATCTGTTTCTGTTTACTTCTTGTACCTTCCCTACTTGGGATTCACAGAGTTTTTGGCTCCTTCGGTTGATACCTTAAGTCAGCTTGGGACATGTTCTTCCACTGTCCACCCTTCTCCCCTTCCTTCTGATTATGTGCACGCTAGACACAAGGGAGGCTCCATGTGTCTTCTGCATTTGGTATGTTCCTCATCATGCTCTTTACTTCTTGATGTGCCATACTGATTTGTCTTTCAGTAGCCCAAATGTGTGTTTGTGTGCATGTGTGTGTAATCTGATATTTATGTGTCTGTTGAATTTTTAACTTTGGTTTTTGTACTTTTTCATCTCAAGGATGTCCACCAGATTCTTTGATGACAGTTTTCTTTGTTGTTGTTCGTTTTTTTTTTGTTTGTTTGTTTGCTTTTTGTTTTTCAAGACAGGGTTTCTCTGTGTAGCCCTGGCTGTCCTGGAACTCACTCTGTAGACCAGGCTGGCCTTGAACTCAGAAATCCGCTTGCCTCTGCCTCCCGAGTGCTGGGATTAAAGGTGTGTGCCACCACTGCCTGGCTCTTTGATGACAGTTTAATGAGGATATTCTTTATCTTTTCTCTTATTTGCTCTTCTGGCACGGTGTTATGTCGCTTAAACTGGCATCAAATTCTCTGTAGTAGAGGATGATCTTAAACTGCCAGTTTTTCTGTCTCACCTTCCAAGTGTCGGAACAATTGTGCATCACCGTGCCCAGCTTTCTATTTTCTTGAAAATACTCAAGTTCCTTCCCTCTATCTCTTGATAAACCAGGTAGTTCTTTTAGTTCTTTATTCAGTTTCAAGTGTGGAATTCATCCCAGGAGCTCTGGAGGTGATTGCACTCTGGTCAGGATTGTTCGTTCATTGAAGGGCTATCAGGTTGAAGCAGCTCTAGCACCCCCAATTCCTAATAAGCAAGCAGAAGCACTGCTCACTATGTATAGTAAGACAGACAGGTTAGAGCAACCTAAATCGGATTCCTACTCTACTTCAGCCACACATGCTCTCTCTGCCTAGTTTCCACGTCTTCCAGATGGGTCCACCAATTGCCTTTAGTATTTGAATGTGCCCAAGCCTGCCCTTTAACAACACATGCTTGTGGTTTGGGCACATAGAGTCAAGGTGGAGTCCCAGTCTGCTCTATGAGACTGATCTGAGGGGTGGTGGGTGGGATTTTATTATAGAAAGGAAGGATAGAATTCAGGTTCTCCTGGAGCCAAGGGTGGGGCTCTTCAGAGTTGTGTCTTTTTTTTTTAAGCTATTTTTATTTTATTTTTAATTAGATATTTTCTTTATTTACATTTCAAATGATTTCCCCTTCAGAAACCCTCTATTTGATCCCTCTGCCTCTGTGAGGATGCTCCCCGACCCACCCATCCTCCCACCCTGACATTCCCCTACACTGGGCCTTCAAACACCCTCAGGCCCAAAGGCCTCTCCTCCCCCTGATGTCCAACAAGGCTATCCTCGCCACATATGTGGCCAGCACCATGGGTCCCTCCTTGTGTATTCTTTGGTTGGTGGTCCAGTCCCGGGAACTCCGGGGGAGGGGGGGAGGGGTCAGGCCAGTTGACACTGTTGCTCCCTCCATGGGGCTGCAAACACCTTCAGCTCCTTCAGTCCGTTCTCCAACTCCTCCATCAGGGACTTCGGAGCTCAGTCCAAGGGTTGGCTGTGAGCTTCTGCCTCTGTATTTGTCAGGCTCTGGCAGAGCGTCTCAGGAGCCAGTCATATCAGGTGTCCAACAGCAAGCAGTTCCTGGCATCCACAATAACGTCCGAGTTTGGTGGCTGTAGATGCTGGCAAGGATGTGGAGAAAGAGGAACACTCCTCCATTGCTGGTGGGATTGCGAGCTGGGATCTTCAGAGTTTTAATGAGAACTGTGGAGTTCCTATTTTGGGGGTGGCTAGGAGCTCCTGTGCTTTTCTCTCCAGTGCTGGAGGATTCAGAGGCTGAGATCCAGCTTCTCAGGACTTTACTTTCTGCTTTCTGCTTGGCTTTTGAGTCTTTAGGCTGCTGAAGGGAGACTCAGAAGCCAAATGCAAATGTGCTTCTTTATCCCTTCAGGCGTGGTCCTTCAAGTCTGCCTCATTGCCTTCTGCTTTACCCAGGACCTTCTGACTTCTGAACAGGCAACTCTGCAGCTCTTGTACTGTGTCTCACAGTAAGGAACAGACAAGCTAGCCCTCTTCTCAGTTGCTTTCAGTTCAGCAGAGACCCAGAGTGGAGAATTAACATATGTTACTGGGCTTTCCTTAGTGCTAGCTACCTACTTTCCAATGACTTCAGACATATTTCTTAGAATTCCCATTCCAGATTGTCTATCTATTCGATCTAGGACTGTTGATCTATTGTCTTTTGTAGTTGACAATCATCTGGTTTAATTATTTGTTTGTTTATTTAGACAGGATGTCTCCCTGAGCCTGGAGGTCCCCATAGACAGCTGGCCAGCCAGCTCCAAGGATGCTCCCCTGTCTGCCTCCTCAGCACTGGGATTACAAGGATACACTTTTAAGCATGGCTTTCTACATAGGATGTGGGCATTGAACTCAGACCCATGCTTGTGTGGTGTGATGGTTATATATGTTCGGCCCAGAGTGTGGCCCTATTAGAAGGTATGGCCCTGCTGGAGTAGGTGTGGCCTTGTTGGAGTAGGTGTATCCCTGTGGGTTTGTGCTTTAAGGCCCTCATCCTAGCAGCCTGGAAGTCAGTCTTCTGCTAGCAGCCTTCAGGTGAAGGATTACAACTATCAGTTCTTCCCTGAACCCTGACTGCCTGGACGCTGCCATGCTCCCCCTTTGATGATAATGGACTGAACCTCTGAACCTGTAAGCCAGTCCCAATTAAATGTTGCCTTTATAAGAGTTGCCTTGGTCATGGTGTCTGTTCACAGCAGTAAAACCCTAACTAAGACACACAGAAAATGCTTTACCAACTCAGACAGGCCCCAGCCACTGCAGTTTCTTATGAAGCTCTAGTGACAACACTTCCTGGGGATTTCTTGATTCTTTCTTCATTTGAGTCTAGCATACAGAAATATTCGTTATATTTCTGAACAAAATCCCCAGGATATATACTTGCAAACCACAAACAAAAAACGCATGTCAGTTGTCTCTGCTCAGCAGAATAAGAGGACCAATTTATGTTTGGGCAAGACCATGGTTGTATAATACTCTTGGAGGTCAAACATCCTGGCATTTCACAAACAATCCTGTTGCTGGACTGCTTAGTGGACCTTGGAGAATGTATTCTCTACCGTGACCTCTATAAAAGCTTTGTGTTTGTTCAAGATTGCATCTCCAATTCCTTTGCTTAACATCTAGTGTTTTCTATTTGACCCTGCTGGACTGGGCTGGGAATTGAACCTATGAACTTGTCATTTGAAGCCATGGTCTTAGCAATCACACACACACACACACACACACACACACACACACACACACACACACTGATGTTCTCTACCTAGATAGTGTTCCTGGCATTTTAAAGAAAGTTAGGGGCCAGTGAGATGATCCAGTGGGTGAGGGTGCCTACTACCAAGCCTGATGATCTGAGTTCAATCTCTGAAACCCACACAGTAGAAGGAGAGAACTGACTCCTACCAGTTGTCCTTTGGCCTGTGCACATGCAAACAAATATACACATATACACACAGGAAATAAATAATGGAAAAAATAAAAAGCTAGCTGTTCAACTTTCTGCCTATTTAAAGTGAGGTGTTCACAGGGAAGGCACTCCCCCTTCAGTAAGTGTTGCCAAAGACAATTAGCTGGAAAGATGCCTTCTCCCGGGGGGGAATGCTGGGCCTTCTATTTGATTGGATGTTTCTCTGTTAAACACAAACATATTTTTTTTTTTTTTTGTAATCTAAGCACTTTGAAAAGATACAGAAATTTTATTTGGAAAGATCTATTTTAATATTTTAAAACAACTGAATGCCTTTACTTATGATTAGCTTAAACATATCCATTCAAACACACACATATAAATATGTGCAATTATGTATAGCTGAATTTTGATGGAGAAATATGTTAATTTCTGATTATCTCTTTCTCCACAACAACCTATGCATGCTATCTTGGCTATACGACTGTCACACTTCCAGTTTCTGATAGTTGAAAGTTGAGCTCAGCACTCCCCTCCAAACCTCAGTTGTGAGGTACATACATCAACTACCCTCAATCACTCAAATGGCTCATCGAAAGCCATTTACCGGACGCTGTGTACCTATCACTTACAGGTCTTGGCTATAAGAAGAATCGTTCCAATCTTGTGACACTCAGTTAAGTCAGACGCACCCTCTCCCTCATCTGTCACCCCCACAGGCATTGCAGGTTGCAGCCCCATGGTCCCCACACCACCCTCCCCCTGGTTTTCCCTCTGATGTCAGATGTGATTCTCAAAATGAAGGCCCATTGTGTTTCTCACTTGCTGAAACAATTCCAGTTGCTTCCCACTGGTCACAGGACGACTGTTCCATGGTCCAACTACTGCCTGCATTACTCCTTCCTTCCACTATTGTAGACTCAGTGACTATTGATATCCTGGTTCCTGGTACTTAAAACCAGACTTGAGACTCCATCAGAGGTTCCATTGTGATATACAGTTGTAAATTATTAGCAAGTTAAACTCCAGATTTTCTAAATTTTACTGCCTTTTGACTTTAGCCAGTTTGAATGAGCTTCTGCAGCCTGCCATGGAACAGACACACATGCTGCATCTTCTGCCTGGAGCATCCTTCCCTCTTCTTTTTGCCTAGAAAAATCCCAGCCCTTGGGTCTCAAGTCAACCCAACCTTTTATTCCCCTGGGTCCAGGTTGACTCACTGTCTAGTTCTTCTCTGTATGTCTCTCTGCTTTGTTGAGCTTATACACACTCTCCTGCTCTATGGACCTCTGTCTGCTTATTTGTAAGGTAAAATCTGTTTAGCTGCCCTGAGGACAACATGGCTCCTGGGACAGAATAGATACATAACAAATCTTTTCACAATGAAATATGGAAACTAAATTTATTATTTCACTTGTGTGAATGATTTTCAGATTGTTTCATTAAAAAAATCACTTTTCATAAGCACATGGTATAGAACATTTTCCTTTGTTTCAGCAGCAGACACTATCTGTCTCGTGAATAATAATTATTTTGCTTAAAGAAACTAAGATTTAAAAATGAATCATTTATCTTCTTTGTTTAGTTGTTAAGCAGACTAGGGTGAAATTTAGTATCAAATTATAGCTAGCTATAGTCATTAACAAAAATATGTTTATTCAACAAATATTCAATTGTTTTTGGTATAGAAAGCACTGAGGGTGAGGAGATTGGAGGAGCTAGGGTCAGTGGAGCACTGAGCCAGGGGTGGTAGAGGACTGAGCCAAGGTCAGTGGAGAACTAAGCCAGGGTCAGTGGAGCACTGAGCCAGGGGTGGTGGAGGACTGAGCCAGGGTCAGTGGAGGACTGAGCCAGGGTCGGTGGAGGACTCAGCCAGGGTCGGTGGAGGACTCAGCCAGGGTCGGTGGAGGACTCAGCCAGGGTCAGTGGAGTGCTGAGCCAAGGGTGGTGGAAGACTGAGCCAGGGTCAGTGGAGGACTGAGCTAGGGGCAGTGGAGTATTGAGCAGGGGCAGTGGAGTATTGAGCCAGGGCAGTGGACTGAGCCATGGTCAGTGGAGCACTGAGCCAGGGAAGTAGAGGACTGAGCCAGGGGTGGTGGAGGACTGATCCAGGGTCAGTGGAGCACTGAGCCAGGTGTGGTAGAGGACTGCTGTGAAGAAATGTTTTCCAGTCATAGCAGAGACTTTATACACATGAGCTCATGGTGTCTGTGGCTGCATGTACAAGACCTGCACAAGATCGTACCAGCCTAACTTCCAGTGTGGATGTGGGTAGGACTCATGAAGTCCCACCCTCTGTTGAGGAGCTATTGACAATTGATGACTGTTGAAGAAGTGTTACTTTCCTCAGACCCGTGATAGCCTGGCCATGCTCATGTGAATGTTCCTATTCCCCTATACATACTGGCCACACAAAACAGCCTCAGTAGGTTTAAGCAAGAACATGAAAATGGAGGGAGAAGGTGGGAATGTGAGAGGACTTGGAAGGAAGAGAAATGGGGTGGATTTAGGGCATTGCAGAGGAAAACATAGTCTTCCCCAGTGGAAAGGAGTGTGGTGAGTAGAAAAGACTAAGATCAGCTCTGCGTGAGCATCATGGTAAGGGTGAAGGTGGCGTGGGGCCAGTAGGGCCATCTGTGTAGCATACATTGCAGTTTGATAAGAAAACTCACTTGTTCTAGAGAAAAGTGGAATTCCTGCAAGATTTGGAGAAACGGATCATCTTTAAACTTTCAAAAGAATGAAGGAGCTCTGGGGTGATATGTTGTCTTATAAGCACACAGTTCCAAGGTTTACTGTCAGAACATTTATAAAAAAGCTAGTGTGTTGGTGTGCACTTGCATCCCAGTGCTGGGGATGGGGTGGGTGTCAGGAACTCACTCACCGTGCACGTTAGTCCACTTAGTGAGTTCCAGACCACTTAGAGACCCTGTTTCAAAAAGAAAAAAATTAAAAAGGTGGAGGGCACCTGCGGTCCAATACCTGAGACTGATTCTAGTTTCCATATGCACATGTATCCGTGTGTACCGACACATGTGTGTGAAAATAGTTACCACTTAACATCTTGGAGAAAGACATGTTTTTGTTCGAATCACTATATTTTATGGAGCTTGTCTTTACCCCTGCAATCCTGTTACGCAAGCGACTGACCAAGAGTGCTCTGAGGGGCGTGAAAGGCAGAGGAAAAGAGTTCAGGAGGATACATGACACGAGCTAACACCCCTGTGAGGCAAGAGAGCGGTGGGTCCCATTGTCAGCTCTCCACATTTAATACACACTGCAGCTGCACTCACACAGACTTGGTCGAGATCAGGGCTGGGTGTTCATTTTGTCAGGCTTTATTCATTTTCCCTTAATCTGGAAGATATTCACCTTTTGAACATTTATTTATTTCAGTAGTAATGAGTCGCATGACTGAAACAAAGCCTAGGGGGCTGTGCAGCTGGACTCCAGCTCTATTCCACAGAGACAACAACTGTTAGTGTTTTCTTTTAAAAAATCTTTCTCTTTGTATAAACTAAATCACAGCATTGCACACTGGATGCTCTAACTCTCTCTTTACTTAACTGATAGTGTAATTCTATACCTAGACGGGGCTTGTATCATTGCTTCTAGTGGCTGCAGAGGATTGCACTGTCAATTTGGACTACTGTATATTCACCTGGATTTTCTTTTTTTTTTTTTATTTGTTTCTTTTCTTTTTTTTTCTTTCTTTTTCTTTTTTCTTTTTTTCTAGACAGGGTTTCTCTGTGTAGCCCCGGCTGTCCTGGAACTCACTCAATAGACAAGGCTGGCCTTGAACTCAGAAATCTGCCTGCCTCTGCCTCCCGAGTGCTAGGATTAAAGGTGTGCGCCACCACTGCCCGGCTCACTTGGATTTTCTTCTTAATTTTCTTTGTATGGATGCATAATGTATACTACTTAAATACTTGCAATAAAGTAGAAGATGATGATTCAAACTAACATGCAGGGTCCCATGACCTTGAAGAGGTCACCTGGAAGGCCAGTCTTTGGACCCTGAATTACCACATCACAGAAGGAACTATGTGTTTTCATATATGACATCATGAAAGCCAGGCAGTTAGGAGTTTTCAGTCAGTTCACTGAAGCTGAAGAGCCTTGTCTGAAACTCTGTTCATTTCATCTGTATGTGGCAGAACGCCCAAGTCAATTTCATACTGATTTCAGGGCATTTCATAGGTTATGAAGGGATCCATTACAACTGTGTTCAAAGCTCCCTAAAGTGTGTTCCTGACTCAGATTGAATGGAAAGCCTAGTAATAGTCTATGGCTTTAAAATACACAAGTTGCACTAGATTTGGGCTCTCAGGCAAATTGGTGATTTGTAAATCTACCTACACGGTTATTTTTGGAGATTTTAGAAGAATCTTTTCTAAGCCCTGATTTGATTGGAGCTAGAGTTTTGAAAGTGTTCTGGCTTGGTTGTGTTACAAAGCCAACAGCTGACATGATGAAGAGTGGCTTCAGGAGACAGGTTTTCTCCCATGGCAGCCTGTGTAGCCACAGCACACACAGCTGGGTCAGGGCAGGGATACTGGTGTTTCTCTAGGGAGAGTCTCCCTCTGTCCTCTTTTGAGTCCTTTCCAAAGAACAGATGCTCTATTGCCAGGTTCTAGGACAAAATTGATTGGTCCAGAATTGAATTCAGCCATGTAATAATTCCCATTTAATTGTAGGAAGCCATGTGGATAGAGTTCAGACGTCTGGTTTCTCCCTGATAAGGTTGCTTCAGCCAGGCAACTAACACCTAGCATTAGAAAGTATCTGTTGATGACTGGACTGAGGGATGAGATGATATTTTTGTGCCATCCAGTGTCCACTTTAAATTGAAGGCACCATTGAAAATTCTAGAATATTTGCATTTCCCTGATGACTAAGGATGTTGAACATTTTTTTTTTAGGTGCTTCTCGGCCATTCAAGTTTTCTCAGTTGAGAATTCTCTGTTTAGCTCTGCTCTCCATTTTTTGATAGGGTTACCCTGAGGTTCTACCTCACACCAGTCAGAATGGCTAAGATCAAAAACTCAGGTGACAGCAGATGTTGGCAAGGATGTAGAGAAAGAGGATCACTCCTCCATTGCTGGTGGGAATGCAAGCTGATACAACCTCTCTGGAAATCAGTTTGGCAGACCCTCAGAAAAATGAACATAATACTACCTGAGGACCCAGCTATTCCACTCCTGGGCATATACCCAGAAGATGCTCCAACATGTAATAAAGACACATGTTCCACTATGTTCATAGCAGCCATATTTATAATAGCCAGAAACTGGAAACAACCCAGATGTCCCTCAACAGAGAAATGGATACAGAAAACGTGGCACATTTACACAATGGAATACTACGCAGCTATTAAAAACAATGACTTCATGAAATTCTTAGGCAAATGGATGGAACTTGAAAATATCATCCTGTGCGAGGTAACTCAGTCACAAAAGAATGAACACAGTATGTACTCACTGATAAGTGGTTATTAGCCCAACAGTTAGGAATACCCAAGAGTCACTTCACAGCAACCATAGGGATGAGTGTGAGGTCCCGGAGGGAGGAGTTGGAGAAGGGACTGAAGGAGCTGAGGGAGTTTGCATCCCCATGGAGGGAGCAACAGTGTCAACTGGCCTGACCTCTCGATGCTCCCAGAGACTGGATCACCAACCAAAGAATACACATGGAGGGACCCATGGTGCTGGCCACATATGTGGCAGAGGAGGGTCTTGTTAGACATCATGGGGAGGAGAGGCCCCTGGGCCAGAGGGTGTTAGATGCCCCAGTATAGGAGAATGCCAAGGAGGGAAGACGGGAGTGGGGGGTGGGTGGGGGAATACCCCCATAGAGGCAGGGGAAGGAGGGAGGGAATAGGGAGGTTCCAAAAGGGAGATCTGGAAAGGGGGAAACATTTGAAATATAAATAAAGTATCAAAAAAAGAAAGAAAGAAAGAAAGGAGGGAAGGAAGGAAGGAAGGAAGGAAGGAAGAAAGAAAGAAAGAAAGAAAGAAAGAAAGAAAGAAAGAAAGAAAGAAACAATTCTAGAGTAAACCCTTCAATGTCTGAGGTCAGGTTTTTGGTATGAAGAAAAAAAAAAAGACTAAAATTGGCTTCCTTTTCTTCTTTCTCTGGGAGAAGCAGAGCTGATGAGAGACTGTTGGTCCTGGTGACACTGCTCAGAGAAGGTATTGAATGAGATGGTCATCACTAGCAAGACAGAATCACAAGTTGTCATTGTATCACATTCATTGATCATATGTATAGTCAGATCATTTCTTCTTCTTAGTTTATTACACTGATGTAAATTATGACACCAGAAGTTCAAAATGGTCTGGGGCAACAAGAATAGAGTTTATGTGTGCAATTAAAATTAAGTTGTTGTCAACTTAAGATCTTATTAAACTAATAAAATGTTTGCACTCTTCATGGTAACCATAAAGAAAACAAAAACAAACAAAAAACCCCAAAAAGCTGGAAAAGATCTTTTAAAATTAAAAGTAAAGAATCAAGACATGCAATAAGAGAAAAACAAAACAAAGCAAAACAAAACAAAATTACCAACACCCAGAAGGACAGTAAAGGAAGGAAGGAAGGAAGGAAGGAAGGAAGGAAGAAAGTAAGTAAGTAAGTAAGTAAGTAAGTTACAGAGATGTAAGGGGAGGCAAAACAACTGATAAATGACAATTTGAAGTCTTTAACTCTAAAATGAATTAAATTATCCAATCACAACACATGGGAAGTATATAAAATATTCATTTTTTTTTTTACTGCCCATAAAAGACTCACTCTACCTGCAAGGACACACTAAATAAAAACATTTAATGGATGAAAAACTATCTTTCACATAAATTGAAACCACTGGGGAGGCAGACATGGCTGTAGTTAAAGTCACCATTGTTAAAAGAGACAGAGAATGCTACCATGTAACGTCAAAGGAGTCAACTTGGCAAGAAGACTTAGCTGGAGTGCCTGTCTATGTCAATCAAGCATCATCAGACCCAAAGGGAGGCAGACAGTGGCAGAGGGTAGTACACTAGCAAGCAGTCAGTGTACCTTGCTTCAGCACATGGACTTATGATCCAGTTAGAACAAAAGGATTTAAACTACACTTGAGAGCAAGTGGCTCCAACAAAGACAGAGAACGTCTTTCCAGGAACTGTGAAGCACATTCTTCTTAACCACACATAGAAAATAGAGCATAGATCACAAAACAAGCCTCTGTGTGTGTGTGTGTGTGTGTGTACTTATGTATGCCACAGTGTGCACGTGGAGAACAGAGGACAAACATGAGTGAACCATCAGTCCTTGTCCCCCACCTTGTTTGAACCTGGGCCTCTTATGCCATGCTGCTATCTGGCCTTTATGTTGCAGGCATTCTCCTGTGTTTGTGTCTCAGCTCCCTAAGGGCAGCACTGGCATTACCAAAGCATGTAATACTGTGTCTGGTATTTTCATGTGGGTTCTGGGGAATCTGAACCTAAGTCCTTAATCTTGGGAGGCAAGTACTTTACCCACTGAGCTATTTGCAGCCAAGCCCAATTAATTTAAGAAAACTGGAATAGTACCAGGTACGTTTTCTAACCATAGTGATATAAAACTAGAGGAAAATAAGAGGAATACATAAACATAAAGAAATTAAACAACATGTTCCCGAGTAATCAATAAATAAAGATACTGAAAGAGAAATTCAAATTTTTCCTGAGGGAAACAAAAGCAGAAACCCACATACGAAAACTTATGGGATATAGTTAATAAGAATGCATAGCAATGACCATGTGCATAAAAGCAGAGCTATCCGCCTAAATCTCTTTCTGTCTCTCTCTGCGCTTAAGTGTGTACATAGTAAGGAAGCCATAATAAAATATCACCCAGCAAGTGTCCTGAAGCAAGATGGCTGTATCCATGTTACATACATACATACATACATACATACAATGTATACGTTATATATTATATATAAGCTTCGTATGTAACACATACGTATACAACTTATGCATGCATATGTGAGTATAACAGTAATGATATAGTTAAAGGTCATGGATTTGAGAGCAAGTGTGTAGGGGAAGCATAGGAGGAACCAGGGAGCAGAGATGATGGAAATAAACTACCCATGCACGAAATTCTGAAATGCATTTAAATAACTGTTTCATCCAAAGACCTAGAGAAACAAGAAGGAAGGAGGAAATAATAAGTGTGACATCAGAGGTGAGTGAGTGTGACATCAGAAGTGAGTGAGTTAGTGTGACGTCAGAGGTGAGTGACTTAGTGTGGCATCAGAGATGAGTTAGTGTGACGTCAGAGGTGAGTGAGTTAGTGTGACGTCAGAAGTGAGTGACTTAGTGTGGCATCAGAGATGAGTTAGTGTGACGTCAGAAGTGAGTGAGATAAAAGTATGAATCTTGAAAAGAGCAACAAAAGAAATGGTGTCCTGAAAAGTTGTACAAGATTGATACAACCTAGCCAAATTTACATAAAAGTAGGCTAAAATAAAAAAATGAGAGATAAAAAGGAGACTTACAATTTATACTACAGAAATAAATATCAAGCATCTTAGAACATTATTATGAAAATTTCATGGTAACAAAGCAGGTAATTTAAAAGAAACAGACAAATTTCTGGATGTATACCAGCTACCAAAATTAAATTATGAAGTAAAAAAACCAAACCCATTGTAGTAAATATTTTTTTTAAATCACAGCGTGGGGTTCCTTCCCGCCTAAAACCATTTATGTTCCCGGATGAAAGACACACACATAGCCTTTAGATCTTAATATGCCTTATGTGGTACAACATTTGAGCAACAAACTGCCCATGCTCCATGCTGTTAAAATCTGCCTCTCTAGATGGAACCCCGTCTGGGCTGCTACTAACTCCCAGTGGCCAGCCCACATGGCCACGTTTCATGGCTCAGCTAACCCATGGCATCTCCTTTCTCCTCTCTCCTGCACACTCTTTTAAGTTTTGGCGGCAGGGGCTCTCTCTTCCTGTTCCTTCCTAGTGGTCCTTAGCCCAGGAAATCTTAACACCCCCCTCCGCCTATCTTATCCCCAGCTATTGGGTGGTGACATCTTTATTCACCAATCAGAATTAACTTGAGGGCTGGTTCCCTAAAGCTAACTGCTGACTCCAAATCTTGGAAGACCAGCCTTAACGTTACAATAAACATTGAAACCTCAACATCCCACAGAGCAATAATGAGTAAGGGTGTTATAATAAAAATTCCCCACACAAGACGGTCCTGGGACATGATGGCCTCACTGTTGAATTCCACCAAACGCTTAAAGAAAACTAATATTTTTAGTGTCTTTCAAAAGAATTCAAGTAGAGGGATGCTTTCAAACTCATTCCAAGAGGCTAGCATGTACCTCAATACAGTAATCAGAAGATCATGTTTATGAGAGGGAGAAGGGAATGAGAGAGGGGGAAGGGGTAAGAAGGGAAGGAGAGAGAGAGTGGCAGATGGGGGGGCAGAGAGAGAGAGGCAGGGAGACAGAGACTTTTAAATGACAGATGCGGAAATTCTCAATATAATATTAACAAACCAGATTTAGTTCCACATTAAAAAGATCATTCACCAAGCAGTTTCACCCAGGAATGTAAGAACGATTCACCTCAGGAAATTGTATTGTTTTGAAAAACATGGATGAACCCGAAGAATATTATGCCAAGTGAAAGAAACCAGATGCAGAAAGATGAATGCAGGGCGTTCTCACTCTGGTGGAATCTAAAGCTGCTGAGTGTATAGAAGTTCAGAGTGGACCAGCTGGGGGGAGGGGAGTGGACCAGCTGGGGGGAGGGGCATAGACGGGCTGGTGAGAGGGGAGTAGACGGGAAGAACTGGAAAGATGGAGAAGATAGAGATATATAGTTAGGAGAAATGTTATGGTGTTATATTGCACAATGTGTTGACTATGGAGAATGGTATTGTGCTTCTTTTTTTTTTTTTAAAGAAAGCTAGAAGAAAGAAATTTGGATGTCTTCACCACAAAGAAATGATGACAACAAAGAAATTAGATACACTTACCCTGATTTTGAATATTACACAATGTATACATGAAATAAAATGACATCTTGTGGCCCTTAATAAACAGACATATGTATTTGAGTATATACTAAGTTGAGTAGGTGTATATGCTTATGTGTCAATTGAAAAAAAAAAATCAATGACCATCCCTGAAGTAGAGTGACTTTTGGACATTTTGGCTTTGAAGTTTTGTTGATAGAAAGGATCAAAGGAGCCACAGGCTTACAGGGAAAACAAAAGATTTAGTTTTGAAAATGTTACAGCAGACTGCCATTTCATTAGAATTCCTCAGGCAACTTTATTTCATTTTTGGAGAACAAAGTACTCATGATTATAAATACAGATAATTAAGTTAACAGAAAAATATACTGGAATGGACAAATCACCAGAAGGAAAGACGTGGATGTAAAGCAGGTATCACCATCACCATCACCACCATCACCATCACCACCACCACCACCACCATCACCACCATCACCATCACCACCATCAGCATCACCACCACCACCACCACCATCACCACCATCACCACCATCACCACCACCACCATCACCACCACCATCACCACCACCACCATCATCACCACCACCATCACCATCACCACCACCACCATCATCACCACC
>JADRCH010000128.1:5322104-5344731 GCA_019843965.1 Rhynchomys soricoides | reverse complement strand
CATCACCACCACCACCACCATCACCACCACCACCACCACCACCATCATTACCACCATCATCACCACCACCACCATCACCACCACCACCACCATCATCATTTGCTCTTATTCAAAACAAAAACTATAACAAAAATAGACAATTGCTGAATTAGTCAATAAATATGTTGGTAGTAGGTGGAGTAGTAAATAGCCAAATGACCACTTTTTTTAATACTTTTTGAAGTATTTTTACTTCTTTCTCTATAGACCAGATGGGTAAATCACTAACTAATAAGACTGATGGACACCCTGCTCACTTTTACATGCTTGCTTTCTGGAGAGAGGCCCAGGCCAGCATTGCCCAGCTGTGAATCAACCTGCTTCCTTTCCTTTTCTGATAACAGAATCCTCCACACCCAGTTCCCTCCATTGTGAAAATTTTTTTCAAGAATAAGACAAACTGTTCTATCTACCTTTGGTTGTACAAATACCTGGCCTATTCTGTTTACTAAAAATAAAATTTAGAAAACAAATTGTATTTAAGACCAAAGCAGCTATTAGAGGAAATATTCCAGAGGAAACTAAGGAGGTTCTCATCTCCCCTGGAGCAGTGAGCTCAGCATGGCCTCAGCACGGCTCAGTGTCCAGTAAGTCTCCAGGAGCTGAGCTTGCTCTTACATAATGCATAGTGCAGTATCCGAGGAGAGAAAGTGTCTTGAATGTTTATTGGAGATGGGATTAGGAGTGACTTCTGTGTCACTAGATTGAAGTCAAGTATACTAATGAGGAGCATCAACAGCAGAGTCTTGTCTGTTAGATCCTGTGTGTTTTGCTCAGCCAGGTTTAATTTTAGTGAAAGTTGTAGCATGCACCATTAAGAAGAATAGCTACCTCGGCTGTCAGTTTTTCAAAAGAATAAACGAACCATCTTCGGCTCCTTTGATGAGATCATGGGACGATGAGTGGCCAAAGGAGGATGGACCAGGGGAGCAGCCCATCTTTTGTCATCTCAGGTTCATAGCCAACCATCCCTGGAGCAATTCAGCAAGCTCCACACATCAGTGATAATCAATCAAACTTGTTGGTGTTACTAAAGTGCTCTAATGAAATCTGTGAGATTTTTGAAAGCTGGCTATTCAGTGCAGCCAGAAATCAGGCATGGCCTTGGTTTTGGGACGGTGTATATCTTATTTACACTGTTGGTGTTGATTTTTAGGCTTCTCAAGTGTGATGGTTGGTCCAGAGAGTGGCACTATTTGGAGGTGTGACCTTGTTGGTGTAGGTGTGTTGCTGTGGGCCTGTGTTTTAATATTCTCATCCTAGTTGCCTGGAAACCAGTCTTCTCCTAGCAGCCTCCAGATGAAGATGTAGAACTCTGAGCTCCTCCTGCACCATGCTTGCCTGGATGCTGCCATGCTCCTGCTTGGGGGTAATGGACTGAACCTCTGAACCTGTAAGCCAGCCCCAATTAAATGTTGTCTTTATAAGAGTTGCCTTGGTCATTGTGTCTATTCACAGCAGTAAAACCCTAACTAAGACATCAAGTTTCTTCTTTTTTTTCCTTTTCTAGTTTTTACAATGGACCTGGTCTAGGAGAAATCCGTGAGTCTAGAACAGTTGTGCATTCCTTTGGCAGACATAAAAGAAAGTAGAGACCACAGAGAAATAAGAAACCTAGCAACAGGCCATCAACACCTGCTAATTTCACTCCTATTCTTTTTTTCCTTTTGCTTGTGTTTGGAGATTCAGAAGTGACTTTCCCACCTGGATCTCAGCAGTAAGTGAGGCTTCATATTTTGGTATTGCTGTTATATCTCAAGGCTTGTTACAAATCAACAGTAATCAAGCCAGTATGGTACCAGGCATAGGCATAAACAAAGAGACCAGTTGAACATAAAGAGAGATTCCATGGGAAGCGGGTGGCCTCACAGGCAGGTGAAGAAAGAGTGGGTGTTGTAACCAAAGATATGTGCAACATATTCAGTTGGACCTCTTCTCTACATATGCACAGAGTGAGTTCTAAGTGTGTTTAATATCTTGGGGTAAAAGAGAAAACTAGAGTATATATATATATATACATATATATATATATACACACACATACACATATACACATATACATATACACATACACATATACACATATACATATACCCATATACATATACACATATACATATACACATATACACATATACATATACACATATACATATACACATACACATATACACATATACATATACACATACACATATACATATACATATACACATATACATATACATGTATACACATATACATGTATACACATATACATGTATACACATATACATGCACACACATTTGGTTTTGAACATAAAACGTGTTTTTTAAAACAAGACACAAAAAGTATGGTGGCTGAAGGACATGAATGATGAATCAAAGCACGCACTCTGCATAAGTGCGCTCCTTCAACCATGTGGGGCCCACAGATCACACTCAGGTTGTCATTCTTGGTGGCCAGCACTGTTACCTGTGGAGTCATCTCTCTTGCCCCTGTTTCTATAGTGTATATTAGATCGTAGGTGTAGCTTTGAGTTCTGTTCATTCCAATTAATATAGACAACAATAGTAATTAGAATTATTGACTCTAGGGTCATTTTGCCTACACTTACAGGTTTCATGTGCTATTTTTAGCTGGGTAGTTAAAGGAAAGCTACAAAACATCTCTTGCTATAGTCTGTAAAATAGACTAATAAGACCAGATACTCCCATGAAGGGCCACTGTGGAAGTGGAGTCTGATATCATGCAGTGTTTAGAATTCTGGCTGTCAAGTAGTAAATGATAGTGGTCGTTTTAATTATGCATGTAAAAAGATGACTTTCATCATGCCCCAGGCAACTGCCAGTGCTGGGCCTTTCTTGACAGTCTCTCATCAGCATCTGTACATAAAAGGCACAGAGCTGGGGTTGAGAGGCTCAGAAAGGTCCCCAAAGCACACTGGTCCACGTGAAGTAGCTCAGGTGCCCTCAGAGGCCAAGGCATACAGGCAGTCACTCTCCTACTAGTTGACTGAGCATCATACAGGTAAGCTTTGCATGTTGATGGTGGTAAGAACTACTCATAAGTTCTCATGATGTACTCTAGTGGAGGCTTTCTGGAAGTGGATGTATGGCTTGTCCCATGGCACTAACTTGTCTTCTTGTGCTTCTTGTGCACCAGACTACTGCCTATGCCTATAAATTTAGGCACTGTCCATTCCTGAAGACCACACCCTAGTGCTCTCAGCATGAATGTCAGAAAAGGTGGCAACCATGAGTACCTCCTCTTTCCTTTCTGGATAGCTATTGTTACATAAACTTCAACAGCCATCTGTCCCCCTAAGCTAACTTCTGTTGATTAGCAAGAGTTATTTTGAAAGCTGAAATGACTGACTAGTGACTATTTCTTTCTAATCTTACCATAACAATCCCAATTTTTCTGAATGCCTCTGATTAACTAGGAGAAGGGTCATGTATAATAGAGTAAGAAAAGATTAGTATTTCAGGATATTATCTCACTATAACTGAATGCATCATAATTTACTTAATTACTAGACACTTAGATTTTTGCAATTTTTAGCTATTAAAATGACATTGTATTAATATTGATTTAAAAAACCCTCACATCTTAGAAGACTTAAGACTAACTACGAGAACGGAAATTCTGAATCAAATGATACAAAACTGCAAAATGTTATTCACAAAAAGTACTTTAAGGATTCCCTTATCTGTATAAACTTAAATTGACGAAGGAACCCTTTTCCTTTCATGTAAGAACAGTCCTCAAAGACTTAACACTTAGAGATTCAGTCTTTGAAAAGAGTGTCTCTACCACTGTTTGCTGTCAAGGAAGGAGATGAAGATCAGTGTCAGTTATTGTGCTGCTGTAGTACCTCAGTGCATTGTATAGCATGACTTCTTTTGTCATCACAGTACCTTAGGAGATAGTAGTTGGAGGTGACATTTTTTGTCCTTTTATCCAATGACTACTGAATGCCAGGTTCTCTTTGAAGTATAGACAGAGAGAAGCATAGCCTGCATCAAAGATATATCTATTTAGTCTGTTCTTATTAGCAACATGTCTCATACTTGTGTCTTTCCAGAAAGCTGAATTTTAATGGCAATTAGAAAACTTGTAAGATTGATTATTAGTTATTCTTATCTTACATTTTATTTTCTAAAATTTACAACTAACAGAAAAAAGTAACATCTAGAATGTAATAAAAGTTTATTTCAAAGGAAATATACACATCCAGACCCACACCCACACATGTTCCATACACATATATACAAGGTTTATGTTTTAAGTAGTGAATGTATATTTCTCTCTTTTCATTAACATTTCTCTCACATGATGATAAAAACAAAATAAAACAACAACCAACTCTCCTCATAATAATTTCTTTTCAAAACCAAAGAGCATTAAATTACACATAAAATTTCTGTTTCTTTTGCTGGATATAAATTTGACTGCTTATCAAGGAGTAAAAAATGTAACAATGTCAAAATCCCCCTCTGTGTGTGAGTGTGTGTTGGGCGCTCATGTGTATGTGTGTGGCTCTGCTTGGCTTGTTTATGTGTGGAGACCAGAGGTTGATGTTATTTTCTTTTATTGATCTCAATCTTAGTTTTTGAGATTGCATCTTTCACTCAACCTAGACCTTGCCATTTAGGCTGGACTCCTTGGCTGGGTAGCCCCTGGAATCTGCCTATGTCTACCTCTCCCCTTAGCTGCAGAAGTAGATGGCCACACTAGTCTCTTTACTTGGGTGCTGGGGAACCACATTCAAGTTTTCATGCATCAAGAACATCGCCTATTGAACAAGCTCCCTAGCCTAGATTCTTATAAATGTTACAATATAACTGTTTATAAGATCTCCATGTTATAGACTAAAAGACCCTTACCAGTTTGACTAGTAGCAGTTAAAGACTATATATATCCTAAGAAAACGATTTTAGTTTTACTGGATCTTTAAAAAAGACTCAGTTGGTGGAAGTGTCATGGCCATTGGTTCAAAGATGATATGATGGGTTGCCAGGAATTGGTTAGGGCTACCAGGGTGTGGTATATGGTTGTGGTATGAGTTTACAGATCCACTTTTGGCCAACTTTAAGAAGGAATGAGTAGGGGAGTAAACTCCATGTAGCATCAAAATAATGATTATGCCATAGCTCATTATATTTCTAAGCAGGTAATAACACATCTAAATGTACACTATAAACTGATGTGTTTGGGAGGAGTGTATTGTCTACTCTGATGATTCAAAGAAAAGAGAATTCTCCAAGGCTGTTTGTCAACCTGAACATACCATAGACACGAGAACTTTTTTTTGTGTGTGCTGGGCCTCTATTCATCTGTAACCGGATCTTAAAACTCTCCATGAAGAATAAAAGGTACTTACAGAGAATGAATACTTACTGCCATTATGAGCATAATTATGTAAAAGACACTGTAAGTAGGGTGGCATCCAGTTAATAGCCAGTTGGTCCTCATGAGAGTTCCTGAAAAGTGTCAGCCAACAGTTCTGGTCTAAGTTGACTTGAATTTTTCTTTCTTTTCCTATGTTCCTCTTGCCTTTTGTATCCTCAGCTAGAATGCTGTTCCTGAGTTAGAGAACTTAATACCAAATTACTGAAAATTTTGTCTCTGGAAGTAGAAAGGCTCAACATTTTATTTAAATATGAAGCCATCATCAACTGTGTTGCCATGGAGACCCTTCCTCCCCTGTGTTCAGCAACATGTCTGCTGCCAATTATCCAGAAATAACTTCTCTATTTCTATGGAGTATTCTGTGTCTCACCTACTGCTGCTTCTGCATTCTATTTGAGCTTCAGTGAAAAGAGGAGGGCTTTTTATTTCTATCCCTTGTAGGCAGGAAAGGAAATTTTCAACATGTCCAAGCTGAAAAGGATCCCTTACTGTGTCACTTCCTGTGTAACATTATTACATACCCCCCTTAGCTATAGTAGCATATGAAAGGTGATTTCTCAAAAAAAATTCATTTCATATGATTAAACAGACTTGCATCTTGATGCCCATGGTCTTAAAGGTGATTATGTGTATTTTGGGTCAATTTAAAGTTTTAATTATTGGTTTTGTGGCTTTTTTCTTTTTACACAATAGTTTGATGAGTCATGTTACGACCCCATTGGATTGCCATTCAGAAAATCTATGGAGCAGTGAGGCTTTTAAGATAGGATTTGTTTACTTCTGTTTCAGTTCGGCTGATCCGTGGTTGGAAATCACAGCATCATATGGGCATACTTTTAAAACACTTGCTGTGTGAAGATTGATCTAAGTTAATAGATGGCTTGACAAAATAGCAGGATTTCAACTGGTTTGGATCTATTTATGGGCCTGAAGTCTCTTGGGGAACAGGGACTCACTCTGCATGCTGCTATGTGTGGAAAGCTCATGACGTTTTGGTGGTCAGTGATGCCTCACCACACAAGCTCAGCCATGGGGTGTTGTGGGAAACAGCTCCATTTCTAGGAAGGATTTTATAGGATCATCTTAGATTGTAGTTGAATAGCTCATCTGTTTGTTAATTATTATATATTTACATATATTTATTAATTTTGTGTGTATATGTGTATGTGTGTGTGTGTGTGTGTGTGTGTGTGTGTGTGTAGGTAGGTACACATGTGTCATAGCACATGTGTAAAGATCAGAAGACAAGTTGTGAGAAGTTAGTCCTCTTTTTCTACCATGTGGAGCCTGGAGATCAAGTTCAGAAACTCAGATCATTAGATCTCTTGGCAAATACCCTCTTCCACTGAGCTATCACACAGATCTGTCTGTTGTGATATGCTAAGTTTCCTGTCTGTGAAGGCAACAGAGATGGAAGCACTAGGAAAGACCTTTGAGTCTTCTGCCCAACTTACTGGACAGAGATAAGTCTTGTCTACCCTTTCCCTTCATATTTACTGTACACTGGGCCCTTCAGAAGGAATGCTAAGCAGAAACTAAGGCAACAGATCCCAAAGTGCTGCTGGCTGCGTCTGAGACAGAGAATGAAGAGCAGGGTACCTCACTTTAGATGCTTTCCTAACCAGAGGGAATCGGGTTGCAAATATTTCATATCATTAAGAGCTTCCCTCAGACCAGAATCCTCAAAGAAGCCAAAGGAAATAGGGCCAAAGCACACAGTCCTCATGCTTGTGTTAGGCATCTTTGGTAAGTACTGGGCTAATGCACACAATTCCTATGCTTGTACTGGGCATCTTTGGTAGAGGTACCGTGACAACTCACCCTCCACAGTCATTGGCAGAAACAAATCCCTGTGTCTTTTGGGCATTACAAAAACTTTGTTTTTTCTTCTCCCCAAAGCTTTGTCCTGAAATCTATTGTAAAAGAACAAACTTAGGGTGAAAGAAGGACACACAGACGAGGCCCCTATTTTAAGAAGTAGTGTTGCAGGGCCAGAGGCAATGTACTCTTTGAACTGCCATACCGCTAAGAGATGTTTCAATCATTTTGTCTTCTAAAACCCTGTCACAATAGCACACAAAGGTAGATGAACTCAAATGTTTGCTGCAATATCATTTTAGTAAAACGTGTGATTTCACTACCTTAGTTGTCTAGTAAACTTGTCATAATAACAAGAGCAACACAGCAGGAAGTCATTTGGGTATATTGACACATGCTTGAAATCATCCCAGCACAGGAGGTGGAGGCAGAGGATCCAGAGTTTGCAGCAAGCCTGGCTAGCATCTTGAGTTTGGGACAATCTGGGCCACATAGTACAAAGTGTACATACACACTCATAAACACACCTACACACAGAAGAAAAAGGAGTCAAGCCCAAGTCCACCCTAAAAAGATAGACTGAATGAAGCTCACTGCGGTGAGCTCCACCAGTGTGCTTTATGGAGCTTCAAAGTGTGGCTCTAGATCAGAATATGTGATATATGGGCACAGAAAACTCTGAAAGGCTATGAGCCAATCTACCCACAGTGGTTCTAGAGACAGTTTAGAGAGGGTTTTTTTGGTTTTGTTTGCTTTGTTTTTTTTCTAGCAACCTCTGTTATCAGACTTCTGCTACCCTGCCAAATGCCCACGAGAAATAATTTGAACAAAGGAGATTTTCTTTTCTTCATGGCTTATTTTATTTTATTTCATAGTTTGAGACTTTGTTGGTTCTGGACCTACAGCAAAGCAGGTGGTGAGAGTGTAAGGCGGAGTTTCTTCACTGTGTGGTAACTGGTCTCCTCTTTCTGTGGAAGCAGAAAGAGGAGAGAGAGGGAGGAACGGGTGGATGTGGAAGGAGGAGGAAGGGAGAGTGAGATCTGCCCGGGGCAAGATACATGTAGTCTCCACAGACCATCTTCCACACCCATCTGGAGACTCTTCCTCCAGCTAGAATTCACGTGCCAGAACTTCTTCAAAGGGTGCAACTAGCTGGGGACCCAGCAAGATGGAGGGGTCTTGTTCACATTCAAATCACAACACTATTTTATGTACTGGTTTAGGTGCAGAAATTATACAATCTAGGTGAGAAATTCTTTTTATATATCCTCAAAATCACCTCTCCAAATAAGTCTAATCATTCCTTCATGTAAAATGCAGATAAACAATGTAAATGCAATGGTGCACTTCCACGGCCGCTCTTGGCTCACGTGTGCGCATTACTCTCTGAGATAGTGCTGCCTCTTCATCCACCCTTCAAGAGACTAGTCAAGTTCTTGAGCACCTTGGCTGTTTGGGTCAGCTTAGCTGTCAACTTGCCACAGCCAGGAGCCACCTGGGAAGAGTCTCAGTGTGGAAGAGTGGAGATCAGGTTGCATGTGCCATGGGCAGGTCTGTGGGGGCTTGTGTTGATGTGAAGGCCCAGACCACGGTGTGTGGTGCCATTCCTTGGGTCTTGGGTCCTGGAACATGGAAGAGTGGAGGAAGTGTGTCGAGTAGTAGGCATGTATGAATTTACCTCTCTCTGCTAGTTCCTGTGGACTTGACTGGTTGCTTTAAGTTCTTGCCTTGGCTTCTCTGTGATGATGAGCTGTATGTAACCTAGAGCTATAGGTTAAATCAACCATTCTGTAAAGCTGTTTGGTCAGGACATTTGATCACAACAGCAAGAAATGAACCAAGACAAGGGGTGACCTTAAATAGCCCCTAGTTCATCTTGTAAAGATATTATCAACTTTAAACTTTTATCAAAAGAAACTTAAATAAGCTTTATGTAAAATGAAGTTGAGAGCCATTAATATTGATGGACATCCTTTGAGTTTAGATGACATGCTGGGCAAAGTATCCTATTTGCCTTTAAACATCTCAAAGGAGAAATATATAAGAGAAGAAAGCTCTCAGGGTGTTCCTGACCCAATGTGTTAGTCCAGATATTCTGAGAACAACCAGGAGATCCAGAGAAATCTCTATAAAGGAGGTATCTCTGTTTAGGTTTGGTCTGCTGCTATTGTAATGCTAAATTCTATATGAGAGGGTCTAGGCCTACAAGTGGCTTCTCAAGTTTATAAGCTTTTGTTGTGCAAACCTTGTTTCGTGATTTAAAACTATTGGTTAAACAAAATTGGCTACAGCAATTACTGGAAGGATTGGAGGTAGGTGGGTCTGGAGTGACCTGGTTGGAGGAGGAGAGGGTAGAAGGAGAGAAAGAGGTAGAAGAAAGAGACAGAGGGAGCTACGATGAAGGGAGATGGACGATGAGCACATGGCCAGGAGAAACAGCAAGTATCCGGTACACCGCTGGGAGGTAGCCAGGCTGGCAGTTAGAAGAGAAGATTAGGGGTTATCCCCCAGTACTTGTCACAGACAATAAAATAACCATAGTCTGAGTCTCATTCATTTGTAAGCTACTCAGGGATAAGTTCAAATTGGTTGTACTCCATGTCTCAACAATGTTGCTATGCTTGAATGACTTAGCCATACATGTGGGTGGACTGAAGTCATAAAGATGGCCAACAGGCACAGGCTGCCTCTCTACCTTGCACATCTCTGTGAACAAGCTGAGGGGTTAATTTCATTTGCTGTCATACACCTAATGTTTACAGTTAGGCATTCAATATATTGAATACCTATCAGTTGCATAAATACCAAGTCAAAGTTTACATCAGAATTGATCTAACATTAGCAGTCCATGGATCCCATCACTCTTCTGGCCAATGGCTGCTCTGCATTCTCTTGGTGTTTAGCTCCCTGGACAAGTTAATAGAATGAGTCCTTCAGCAGCATCCTCGGGAGGTTGATTATTCCTTGGATCCCTTTGCTAATTGCCAAACAGAAGACAGAGAGGGGCAAGATCTTTGCCAGTAAATGGTTTCCTGACTGCTCTGTGTGACCCACTTTTAATAAGCTGCACATTTGCATTGCTCCTCCACTTGTCTCTGTGACCTGAGCTCGTTCTGGAGAAATGATGGATAGCTTGAATAGCTGCTCCCCTTTCGTAGCAACCAGGCTGAAGTGAAGGGGCCTGACACTAGTCTCCCAGTGCAGGAGCTGCAATGAAAGCAACATAGTCCAACCTTGTTGGAGTTGTCTGACTACTCCCTCATGCAGGCTGCAGTCCTTTGAAATCTCTGGAGCAGCTTGATGGATTTGGAGAGTGGTGCTTGTTCCTGTAATTAAGACACGCACAATAGGCTCAAGACCTTGTGGGAAGAAAGAGCAAAACAAAGCTGCCAGGTCTCCTCTTCTCCAAGCATTGACTCTCGAGGGTTCAGGGTGTACCAGGGCTTGCCTGAGTGAACATTTGCTCTGTTTGAGTTTCTGGAATCATCTTCATTTGCACTCTTGAATGGAATTCTTGCCTGAGTTTCTGCTGTGTGGTTCTTCTGGATAGAACCTTTCTCAAGCTGTGTCCACTTCCCTGGAACTCCCAACCTCAAACAGCCATGGGTGTTTAAGCAGTAAGTATTGGGTTACTGGAATTGTGTTGGAAGAGCAGGGCTCATCTTCTGGCATCTGGGAAACATGTCACTCATTGTTTTCTCTCTTTCCTTATGTGTGCTCTCAAGTGCTCAATTCCCTCATTTCCCTGCCCTTTCCATACCTAAATGTACCCCCCACCACCACCTCTCTAGGAACACGAAGAAAAACTAATTAGTAGCTCTTCACTTGACAGCACACACAGCAGACCTAAGAGGAGCCAGGTGCTTTGGCATTTACTGCTGCAGTTTGTTACGGTATAGTTCATCACCTAAGGAGCTTAACTAACACACATTTGGTATCCTGTACTCCCTGTTCATCAAGACTCCAGCATTACTTACAGGTCACAACAGGCTGTTGGCTGAATCTATTTATTTTCAGGTTGTAAGTTGTAGATCCCTGTTGCAAGCTAGTTGGTAGTTGGGCATCACTCTGAGCTCCCATGGCCACCCCCAAAGCGTTATCCAAGGTCCCGCTGCTGCTTGACTCTAATGTCATTTAAGGTCTTGTCTAAGTCAGTACAGTTAGGATAATGGTCCCACTGAAGAACTCAAAGGGCCTTTGTCTTCCTTACATCTTGATGTTTCTCACACAGTAAATTCTCATTTTATAAATCCATCCTCTGTTCAAGGGATGGGGGGTTAATGGGAGGTAAAAGGCTGGAACCTTGGATTATATCAGAATCTAGATTTATGTGTTTCAAAACATTTGTATTCTTTACTGTGCTAACACCTTTGTTAGGAAAGCTAGAAAATACTAACTAGAGTCGTTTTAATTTCTACTAAATGTTATGCAAACAGATTTGCTTGCAAATCCTAGATGGTGATATTAGATGGGTTCACATTTGTGAAGGGTGATATGAAGGTGACAGTGTAGCAGTCACACAGATGTCTACAGGAAAACTTTTGTGTTGACACTGACCAGCAAGTTCAAAAGCACGGACTGTCTAAAGAGCTGGAAAGAAGGCTCATGTGGTGAGAGCAGACTGAAGAGGAAGAAGTCTGAGGGGTGGAGGGACCAAGGTTACATGGGAGTGAAAGTCCCTGGAAAAAGATTTGGGGATGAGAAGTGAGAGTAAGATATTGTCAGGATGCACACGACATCAGATTGAAGACTGTTCTATATGGAAATCAGATCATAGACGATCAGGATTGGAGGCTAAAATACCAGACTAGAAAGTGTTTCTGAACCCAGTGAAGAGATGCCGCTGATTGGAAGGGTCCTACTGGAGACAGAAAGAAGGAATGGAGATGAGTTTTATTTCAAGGGATGGGACAGAAGGTGCTGCAGAACCAAATGATGCCAGCAGAAGCTACTACTCACTTTACTGAAGGCCCCACAGGATGCAGCTTAAGTGATAGAACACTTGCCTGGAATTTGAAAAGCCCTAGGTTTGATCTCTGACACCACACTCAAAAACTGAGTCCTGATTCCAGTTTGAATGTGAACTGTTTGGGTGTCCATTGTTTGTGGCAACAATGTCAGTGGCAGCTGGTGGCACTGTTTGGGAAAATTGTGAAATCTTCAGGAGATGGAGCCGTGTTGAGGAAGTGTGCCACTGGAGGTGGTCCTTGAGACTTTACAGCCTGGTCTTACTTCTGTTTACTCTGCTTCCTGACTGGATTTGATGTGACCCCCCACCTCCTGTTGCTGCTGCCATGGCTTCACCATCCAATGTCCTTATGGCTTGTATCCCTTAAAATCTGAGCTTAAGTAAACCTTGCCTTTTGTAGGTTGCTTCATTTCAGGCATTTTGTCAAAGCGATGAGAAAAATAGTTAACAAGCATCGTGCACCTATAGGCAGGCTGAAGATGCAGCAAGCCCAGACCCAAATCTACCATGGAAACCAGGCAGGAAACATCATTAAGTGAGAATGCTTGGCATATACTGCCAGTCGATGTTCCCCTCCCCTTAACAGTTTTAGGGAGATGTAGTAAGGGTCACTCAATAATTTGACACATATGCATCTTTCTTTCTCAGCAGAATAGATGATGTCCAGGGACATGATAGTGATACGACTTCAAGGAGAAGGTGAGACTCCTTTGCAAGTTACTAAAGGGAACCCACCACGGATCTCTGGGTAGTCCTGTAATAGTTCTTGTAAAAAGCAATACAGTTACAGAATAAACAGAGAAAAGGCAGAGAGATATACTGGATTTGGGTTATTTATGAATTTGATTTTTCTGTCTATGAGCCAGGTTTAAGGGCTAAGATGATGCATGGAATGATTCAAATGATCATAACAAGCAGTTCTTTACCACCTGACCCCTGACCCATGCTGTCCAGAGGCAGACAAAAGCACCCTACAAACCACAGACTAAATGACTGGTGCTTAATGATCTACGAACTAGAGATGAGAGCGTCATTTTCAAAGAAGTAGCTGTAAGTTATACTAACAGAGACAGGACCAGTGAGAAATGAAGGGTCTTGAAATGCTGGAGCTAAGCCAACAAACTTAGAATATCACTTGTACCACAGGGTGGGATTTTTTTTTTTTTTTTTTTTTTTACTGCTGTTATCATTATTTTTAATGTCAGGGTCAGCTCAAAGCCTCTTGGTTTCCAATGGAAGACATAGATATATCTCTATGAGAAGAAGGTTATAAGAGTCAGAAAAACACTGCAAGGCATGGGTGTCATTAAATAAATGCCTCAAACTATGTTTCCTACTAATCGTAGAAAATCTGCTTAATGCAGTCACAACTCAAAAATCACAAGAAGATACACAGTAGTAAGAGCTAATACTTATTAAAGACTGACCATGGGCTAGACAATACACTAATTGCTTTACATGAATTATCTATCTTGGTTTTATAATAATCTTATCTTTTGGGCAGTAGTCACATTACAGTCTCTCAATGATCCCTTGGTTCATGGCTTGATTAGGGATTTTACCTGTGAAGACAGAAAAGACAATGCAAGATTTCATTGCTTCTCTTAGAAAAGCACACAACTTAAAGCTCACAGCTTTGTTTCCCCCTGGAATTTTCCATTTAGTATTTAGAACCAAAATATTAAATGTAGGTAACTATAGGCATCTGAAACCAAGTGTGCTGGTCATCTGAGAGGAGGTCTCAGCTGAGAAAGTGTCAGGGCAGACTTGGCCTGTGGTGTATGGTATACTTCCTTGGTCGGTAACTGATGTGGGAGGAGGACACAGCCCACGCTGGTGTGATCAGGTAATCTGGGGTGTTCACGAATGCAGACTGAGCTAGCTATGAATTCCTGGCCAGTACACAGAAGTCCCCCATGCCCTCTGCTTTAGTTCCTGCCTCAGATTCCTACCCAGACTTCTCTTCCTTGACCATCAACATTTGTGATCCTTGATTTCTTCCTGCTACATGGTAATGAAATGAATCATATTGTCTTTAACATATTACCGTCCACAGCAAATGAGATGATTTGCTTGAGAAGTGCATTTCCAGTAAAGCTATGCTCTATTGGCTCTTGTTCTGTGTATGCTTTTTGTGTGGTTTGTTCAGGGCATTTTGGTGCTTGGTATCAGATCTTCTTGGGTTTAGTATGTGGTTCTACACCCCAAGAGAGAATGTCTTTTGTTTTGAAATAGGTCACATGATGTCAGTGTTGTAAATGGACTAGATTGCCCAAGCCTTTATATGGGCCCACCTAAAGTCCACACAATGATAAAAAGTAACAAATGAACCCCCACCCCCATATGGACATACCAGGAAGCAAGGCATTTCAGCATAATTTGGAAATTCTGGGGGGAAAAGGTTAAGAGTAATTGCTGGAGAATGTTAGGCAAGCTGAAAGCCAGGCATGTGTGAGAGGAGAGGAAGGGATGCCAAGAACAAACGAGTTTATCGGGAAAAGGTCATGGGAAACTTGTGAGAAGGAACCAAAGCCAGAAAAATAACCAGAAGCTCTCATAGGCAAACTGGGGGATCACCCGGCTATGGACTTCAGCATCACCCTGCTATGAGGTCCTCCCTAAGAGGAAGCATTTAATTTAAACAGTTCTTAGATTAAGATGTCTGATTCAGATGAGGTTGTAGTACAATATGTACTAAACAAGAAATGTTGAGAGATTACCTCTGTGTTGAATTCTGTGTCTTAGGGTCAGAACATTGCCAGCCAGCTCCAGACCAGCTAGATGGAAAAGGGAAGTCTTGGCTAAGACATTACCGGGACACACAATACTACAGATCCACCATGTTTAGGAATAGTAAAAGGAAATAGTTCCTTAACTAACAATTCCTGTCTAGAAACATAGAACTTTTCATTGATATCAATGATGTCAATCATTCCATCCCCCGAGAGCTCAGACCTCACTGTGGAAGAGAAGGCAGAGCCTGAGGTGATTGATGCCTATTGAGGAAACAGAGATCTCTGGATGCTGCACAGCAACAGTAGCACAAATGGAAAGGTTGTGATCCTGTGCATAAAGCTTTCACAAGTACAAGTCAGATAAAACCCAAGCTAAGTGCCACCCCTAGCTTAGAAGCTGTCAGCAACTGATATCTGCTGCAAGAGGGAGAGTCCATTCTCTGTAAGCTTGTGGCCCCTGATTGATCAGCTGTGCTCCAGTGTACTTAATGCATGATAATGGAATAAATCTCTACCACTAAGTGCGCAGGAATCAGAGCCATCTTATGTTCATTTACAACTATTACAGGAGATCAGGTGTCATAAACCTGAGGCTAAACCAAGTGGAGTTGGATCATACTGGGTTTAACTATGAAGATGGAAGTCTGCAAGAGTGCTTTTCTTCTTGATGATACATATCCTGAATACCACTTATCCTGAGGGATGGAGAAGGAAACGTATGTATACAGGTGTGTGTATGCATTGTGTAGAAGGACCGAGTCTTGTACTCAGCACTCATGACAGTTCATTGTGATTGTCAATTTGACTGGAAACACCTCAAGCTGTGTCTGTGGGGACATCTACAGAAAGACTTAGCTAAGAAGGGATACTTACCTGTGTGGGGTTGGTACCTTGCCATGGGCTGGGAAGTAAAAGGAGAAAGTGGGCTGAGTGCCATAAAGAAACCTATTTTGAATATATGCTAATAAGATTTATTAAAAGTAATGTTTAAGTACTATTGCCATATAATCACTACTATTCCAATCTCTACTTTTGTGTCATGAGTGGCAATAATATACATAGTTAAATCAATAATTTGTACATGAGAGAAAATAATTCAATACTTGTCCTTCTGTGCTTGCTGCATTTCACGTAACAGGATGATCTCTAGTTCTTACGTCTTTTCAAAGCATTGAAATCCCCACAGGTATTTTTCTCCCTTGTTTCCTCTTTTTTTTTTCCAAGATAGGGTTTCTCAGTATAGCCCTGGTTGGCCTGGAACTCACTCTGTAGACCAGGCTGGCCTCAAACTCAGAAATCCACCTGCCTCTGCCTCCCAAGTGCTGGGATTAAAGGAGTGCGCCACCACTGCCTGGCAACGCATTTTAACTTAAGGTGACATGTTTAATTTAGTTGTAATAAAGTCTAAAGCTAATTCCTTCTTCACGAAACAGTCCATGATTTTATACTTTCCATGTGTATTAATTGAGAATCCACCAGATGTGTAGTTATATGCTGGTTTCTATTGATGGGATGCTGGGCACCAAGGGACACATATTTGGTGCAAAGCCCATTGGGAAGCTCTATTTGTTTTTGTAAGTAAGTTGAAAAATTAGTTCATTAACCAACATGTAAATGTGAGTTTAAAAACTAGACCAATAAAAGGAAAGCTGGGACACTGTTCAATGAAATTATAGTAATTAAATAAAATTTAAATGCTAGGGAGCCATAGGCTTCTTGAGGAAGTCAACAAAGGCAGATAGAAGGCAAGATGGGATAGGTAGTTGATTAAGACAGACTTTTTCAAGATGGAGTAGGTGGTCAATGAAGACTTTTTTTTCTAATCTTACCTCTATCTTTGGGGTCCCCAGATGCAACTATCCAATGCCAACCATGAACTAAGCTTTAACACAGCATCAAGGTACATGACTACTCTTTGACTTTATTTGACATTTGGAGATGGAGGAGCTGGCCTATTATTTGTTGTTCCTTGAACATCTAACATGATATATACTTATAGTAAGGCTCATGGAGCTCACCTAAGACTGGCCAATAGATGAGATATTACAGGTTTAAAATGACTTCATATCCCAGGGTCACTGTAGAAGGTGCTCTTTGCTAAGAGCTGTCATTCTGTGTATGTGGGGAGGGGGGAGCCCCACAAAGTCACTAGTAGCACAGGATAAAGACAGCCGAGGGGATGGGGCTCAATGATCAGCATCTTCATCCACAAATACCTACTGCTAGAATACTGTTCAGATGGCTACAAGAGACATGGAAGGAAGGAAGAGGCAGGCTGTGGAGGGAGCAAGAAGGGAGTGATGAACAGGATTCCCAGCTTTTTCAGAAAACCGTTGACTATCCAAACACTCCCCCACTCTGTGGGTATTTACTGGTCACCTATCATGAGTCATGCATCCAGGCACCGGACAGACAGTAGTAAATGCCAGACATGTTCTCTGCCGCATGAATTTCTCATATAACCAGAATAGAAAACAACCTAGAGAACCTAGGCATTGCAAAAGGAAGAAAGAGGACTTTTTTTTTTTGAATGTCTATTACTGATTTCAGTTAATCTCTTTACAACACTATGGAAGTTATTGCTATAATTGTCTCCGTTTCAGGTGAAGAGACAATGGCTCAGAAAATGTAGAAAAATTCCCTCAAACGGTTTGCAAAATATCAAGAATCCAAAACAGAATTCCAATCTTGGTCAGCCTAACTCTATGACTTATCAATTTCCTACCTTAGCACAAGCAAGGGTTCCCTTCTGAAACCCACTGTAAATATAAGCCACTTAAGAATTCTTGGGATCCAAACACTCATTTTAATATTAACCACAACACAATATAACAAACAGGTGTGTCTGTCACTGAAAGTCATATCAAAATGGCCTTGGAAATGATCAGGCGATGAGTGGTCTCTGTAACTGCTTTGTTGCCCTGGCTACTGCTTTGGGATTGGCAAACGGCTATAATGTATCTTCAATGCTCAAGACCTATTGTTTCAGCTTTGAGGATTTTTTTCCTGATTAAAAACTCATCAAACAGGTTGTAGTAATGTTAGCTAAAGCTCCACATTAGGCCATGGCTGTTTTTCTGTCTCATGTAATCCTCACAGTATTCCTCTGATGTTGTCCCAAGGGACATCATTACCACTTGACAGATGAAGAGATTCTGGTTTGTACTTGGGGGAAGGAGACACAAATCCCTATCCCTAACCCAGAAGTCATCTCTAATTGATAACTACTCACAAAGGAAAAATTAGTCTTAGTGGGTATACAAACCACACTTAAGGGCAGGTCTTGTGCCCAGCAGTATATGGCTAACACAAAATAAACTTAACAGTATTTTAGAGTTTTTTTTGTTTGTTGTTTTTGTTTGTTTTCCATAGAAAATATTTTTTTGCTTATATATATAGATTTTAATGGGTTTTCTGTGTGCAAGAGTGAATGTGTCTCAGGGTCTAAGATTTTTCTTGTGTTTTTTGGGGGGGCATCTTTTTTTCTGTTTGTTTTGTCCTATTCGGATTTGTCTGTTTTTATCTTATTATTTTAGATGCCTGTCTTTATTCTAAAGAGACAGAGAAAGAAAGGATATGGATTTGTGTCTTAGTCAGGGTTTACATTCTTGTACAAAACATCATGACCAAGAAGCAAGTTGGGGAGGAAAGGATTTATTCAGCTTATACTTTCACATTGCTGTTCATAACCAAAGGAAGTCAGGACAGGAATTCACACAGGGCAGGAAACTGGAGGCAGGAGCTGATGCAGAGACCATGGAGGAATGCTTCTTACTGGCTTGCTATGCTTGCTTAAAATGCTCTTCATGAGACTTAACCAGAGAACAAAGTCTATGATGGGTGTTTCTGAGACTTCTTTTGTCAATGCAATTAATCTGAGTCTCTTCACCTTAGCCTCAGGCAGACTCTTCAGACAAGGGCAAAAAGAAGCTACATTCTTCACCAAAATACCACAAAACATTCTCTATGCCACATACTGAAATTCTCCTCTGAAACCTCTTGGGCCAGGTCTGCACAGTTCAAATTACTCTCAGCAACAAAGCCTTCCATATGCCTACTAGGGAGGCCCATTAAGCTCCATTTAAAGCATTCCACAGCTTTCCAAATCCAAAGTCCCCAAATCCATGTTTTTCTAAATAAAAACATGGTCAGGCCTATCATAGCAACACCCCACTCCTGGTACCAACTTCTGCCTTAGGGTTTTACTGCTGTGAACAGATACCATAACCTTATAAACAGATACCATGACTCTCATAATGCCAACATTTATTAGGGACTGGTTTGCACATTCAGAGGTTCAGTCTATTATCATCAAGAGAGGAACATGACAGCATCCAAGCAGGCATGATACAGGAGGAGTTGAGAGTTCTATATCTTCATCTGAGAGCTGCTAGCAGATTCTAGGAGGAAGAAGAGGCTCTTAAGCCCATGTCCACACTAACGCACCTATTCCAATGAGGCTACACCTCCTAATAGTGCCATTCCCTGGGCCAAGTATATACAAACCATCACAATTTGGGTGTGCAGGGAAGGGGGATCAGAGAGAAGTTGGGGGAGGTGAAACCATAATTGGACTATATTTTATAAAAAAGAATCTATTTTCAATTAAAAAAAAAAAAAAGATGACATTCTGACTCAAGAGATCGAGACCATGAAACCCATAAGGGGCAGAGCTAGGATCTGAAGCTAAACAGGTTTGATCATGGCTGAGGGAATGTACTCTACTTCCCTTTTATGGAAAGAGCTCAGCTCACCCATTTGTAACAGGCTCATGCTCCTGAACTTTGTGGAGTATCCAGTGAACCCAATGGAGAAGAGTGTGAGGGTGAGATCTCTGGCTCCACATTCACATTCTCAGATTTCAGCACCTTGGAGGATTCTGAGACCACACTTCTCTAAGACTCGCACTTTCTGTGGAGAAGTAAGAAAAGAAAAGAGAAGGAAAAAGAGTGGAGAAGTGTCTCTGTGGTTTGCTGGTGACATGGCTTTGAAAAGGCTCAGGGCAGAGAGGGGGAGGGGGAGACAGAGACACAGAGAGAAACAGAACAGCTGATGACAGAGGCTGTAAAGAGAGAGGGACACACAGAGAGAGGGAGAGAAAGAGAGAGACAGAGGGACATACAGAGACAGAGAGAGGGAGAGGGAGAGAGAGAGAGAGAGAGAGACAAACAGACAGAGAGACACAGAGAGAAAGAGATGGAGGGAGGGAGAGGGGGAAAGAGAGACAGAGATAGAGAGACAGAGAGAGACAGGCAGCTGAGAAAAACCAGATGCTGTAAGCACGAATGACTGTAAGATCCCAGTTCCACCCAGCAGAACAGAGGCAATTGTTCAGTTTGGCCCTTTGTGTCTCACATGTTCCATCCTGGGGTGCTCAGGCACATATACACCGGTGTCTGCTCTACAATTACTAGAAATGTTTACCTTTCAATTGACGACTAAAGCTGTACGAGTTTACAGTGCACACTAAGGTGTCTTGGTGCTTTGAATGGCGGAGCGAGTCAATTAGCCTGCTTAGTATGTCTGATCTCTCGAATGCTCGTTGTTACTGTCTGGTGAGGACATTTCATGTCTATTCGCTTGGTGCTGACTATCAAATGCATGATGTTTTGTTATCATCTGGAGTCATTGTTGTGCAGCCTGAACTCATTTTACCTAGGGTTCTCTCTGGGTTCTTTTCTTTTTGTTTCTTTTTGTTTGAGACAGGGTTTCTCTGTGCAATCCTGGCTGTCCTGGAACTTACTTTGTAGACCAGGCTAGCCTCAAACTCTGAGGTCTGCCTGCCTCTGCCTCTTGAGTGCTGGGATTATAAGTGTGTACCACCATGCCCAGCTTCTTCCTCGGTTCTTGATGGCTCTGATCTCTGTGCCTCTTATTTCAAACTAAGATTGTTAGAACAGAGGAAAGTAACCATCAAGTTTACTTGTCCACTTTAGTTTACCACCTTGTCCACTTTAGTACCCAAGCCTGAAGTGTCTAGGCTGTGTGACCTTGGGCAAACCTTCCTCTGTCTGTGTCTGTGTCTTTCTCTTTCTCTCTGTCTCTCTGTCTCTCTGTGTGTCTCTGTGTCTCTCCGTCTCTCTCTCTCTCTCTCTCTCTCTCTCTCTCTCTCTCTCTCTCTGGCACTCATCAGTTTCTCCATCAATAAAATGAAGATATGTTATTAAACCAAGTCTGTGATCCCCGCTGATGGTTCAATTTAAATAGACACATGATTCCTATCAGGTATGTTTTCTCTATTGTCTGGAGTGTATTTGTGGGTCTCCTTGACATCCTGAGCCTCAGAAATAGAGGACATGCTTATAAAGTGCTTTAGCAACACAAATCCCCACCTCTTTCAAGCCTCCTTTTCAGTGTCTCCAGGGTAGTGTCCTGGGAGGTGGGGGAGGTACATCAAGTGCCCCAGGTGATTTTATCTTTAGGGAAATTTAGAAAACCAAAGGCTACAGTAATTGGATTTCATGGCTGATATGTTTTGATGTGCTATTTGTCCTAGTTAAAATATTTACATTTTAAAGAGGCCTGGCTGCCTAAACCCAAACTGGTAGTGAGAACACCACTGGGAGAAGAAGGATTTCTTGGGAGCCTTCAGAGCAGCACACTGCACAGCCTGCTCCCTCTGTTTAGCAGCAGGGCAATAGGTAGGCCCCTTGCTGCTGACTTATCCAGGTCTCAGAGGGGAAGAAAACAATACTTAATTCCAGACTATTGAGAGGGGCACATAATTTTGACATGTGACTGAACTATGGTAAATACTGAACTCCTTGCCTCCGTTGGTTCCATGGAGAAGCACGCTATGATCTGTTTCACAGATCTGCACAGATCTTTCTGGGCAAGTTCATGGTGAAAAACTTGTATTTTACCGTAGTTTGCAAGAGATGAAAGTAGAACTTAATCCATGGCCTCCACTGACCCTAAGACTTCTGTTCCTTTGTCTCTGCCTATGTCACCTGTCACAGACACATTCAAAAGCAGCCACTTGGGTGGCTGAGAGCCATGACAGGTCCATTCAGAAGTCTCTGTGTTCAAGTGGCAGTTGACCTTACTTGAAGAGTCCATTTCTGGGAGTGGCACAACCTTAGGGTGGCACAGGCACAGGCTTTTCAATGGTGGCTCTTTTGCTGTCACGGTTCAGCTAGGGGACTTGTGGAAATGTGTTTTTTCATGGAGGTTTTGCAATTTACTCTATTCTTTTCTTGGCTGGCCCAGCCAGGCTGCATCAAGCTTGATATGTACTTCAAGTTTGATCTCTTATTTGTGAGAACCAGTTTCCACAGACACATAAAGAAGCTTGGCTTGATTTACTTCCTGGGTCCAAGACAGATAGTGTGGCTTCTGTATCTACATGCAGGTTTTTCTCATCTATGGGTATCTAGCTTGCCACTATAATTTGCATCCAGGTCAAAGGCTTTGCATACCTGCTGGGCTGTGATAATTCATACATGCACAAGAAGCTGTGTGTATACAAAGTAGAGATTAAGTATTTTCCACTCATATCTCAAAGCCCTGACTTATGATGTGGTGACGTTTGCAGGTGAGACCTCTCTTAAAAGTTATTGAGGTTCAGTGACATCACAAGAATGGAGTCTAGTGTGATAGAATGGGATTCTTGTCAGGAAAGAGGAGAGAGAGAGAGAGAGAGAGAGAGAGAGAGAGAGAGAGAGAGAGAGA
>JADRCH010000128.1:5307010-5320821 GCA_019843965.1 Rhynchomys soricoides | reverse complement strand
ATGATCGAAGCAAAGAGCAAGCCATGACCCATGATCGAAGCAAAGAGCAAGCCATGTCCCATGATCGAAGCAAAGAGCATGCCATGACCCATGATCGAAGCAAGGCTTATATCAATGAGAATATTAAACACTCAAGGGGATGATGTGGTTTCTACTGTGTGTATGTGTGTGTGTGTGTGTGAGAGAGAGAGAGAGAGAGAGAGAGAGAGAGGGATTCTTTTGGCTAATTCCGTTTGTTCAACAGAAAAAGTTGTGCTGATGGCTTTTCTGGTCCATCTAGTTCACCTCCCAAGCACCCTAGTTCAATGCTCGATGTCCGTGACATGCGTTTAGAGAGCCTGCTCTTCTGGGGACTAACAGCATAGAAATTGTGTTTACTTTGTAAGGTACTGTATTTAATATCATCACATTAACAGACATTCCATAAATAGCTACGTGAAGACTTGTGAGAACTGTAAGATTTAGAATGGTCCCTTTTGCAGGAGCTGTGGTTTTGAAGTAGCCATGGTGCATGGACACCTTGGAGCATCGATATGGTCATGATTAGGAAGCTCCCTGAGTCTTGGTGTTCAGAACTGTTAAGAAGTCTTCTTTACTTGGGCTTGGATGATTATGTCATTAGCCACTGTTGCCACTCATGTTGGCTGCATGAACCTGGGAGAATGGAGTCTAAAAATGAGGCAGACTAAAATCCCATGCAATAGTCGACTTTATTCAGGGTATCAGACAATTTATATACTGAGGGCATAGGAAAGCCAATGTGAGCAAAGTTCACTTGATTTCAAGTTGTAGTTGTATAAAGCCACAAGGGCACGATCAGATGAGTTTAGGCTTTTAGAGCCTAGATCGGAAGGTCAGATTATTTCTAAATACATTCGAGAGGACAAGGCATGCCTGGAAATGTCATTCTGAATGATACTGGGTAAGATGATGGCTATCTAAAGCAAAACCCACTCCTCTTAGTACACCTGGGAGGAGCACAAAAGTGTACCCCAAGAACAACCAAAGGTAAGGAGGAAGAGAAATTACAAGACTCCTGTCTTGTTTACTTGGAGTTCTCTCACAGGTTCTCAGAAATCTCTTCACACAACTTCATCCCCTGTCACTCTGGGAAGTTTAATGGGCTTTGACTCTCTGTGCTAAGGACCAGTCAGAACAAAGACAAAGATCAAGTGCCCATTTATATATTCTTATTGTACCGCTATTTTGAATGGTGAATTGCTGTATGACATTCTAACAGGTGTCTGGCACAGTACTTCACATATCACAGGTGTTCCATCACCTGTGCCAGTTTTGGTGATTTCCAGTCCCCTTGGAAATTGTGAATATTTGTTTGAGTGTCATCCACCTGGACTTTTCTTCTCACATAGATCTTGTTAATAGGTTTGTGTGACTCCATTTCATCTTACTTATAATATATCAGTTCTGCTGCCACTGGGTTCTAAATGACTATTGAATCAAATTAAAAATTTTGGAAAACTCTAATGGTATAATGGTGTGAGAGATTAGGAAAACACTTTTGCTAATTCTTTCATCTATTGGTGATTTAATCAGTGGCTGCCCAGGAATACCTCACTGTGCCTTTGCACCTGCTGTCCATGACTCTGAAGGATAATATAACATTTCAGTTTCTTGGGGAGATTGCAAAAAATTGCCAGTGCTCTACAGCTTTTACACCTGCCTGGGTTCAAATGTAACTGATCCCTTTTAAACAATAAAAGTGCATTAATTTATTTCTGGTATGTGGGTAGGCACACACATGCCATGGTGTGTGTGGCAGTGAGAGGACAACTTGAAGGGATTGCTTGTCAGTAGACTTGGCCTTTGGTCACCGAGCCATCTTGCAAGCTCTAGTTGATTCTCATTCAATTGATCTCAGCCATTTGTAGAGATTCATGTTTAACAGAGATGCGATGGTTGGGACTAATAGAAATGCAACATATAGAAGAGCTTATGGAAAATCTATCTGTCTATCCATCCAGTCATCTATCTATCTTCATCTATTCACTATTAATACTCTTTTGCCAGCTGTGGTAACCTAGCAGCAATGACACTCCAGTAGCAATTAGCATCCCAAGAACCAATATATCCTTGTTACAATAGCACTATCAAACTATGCCACTTTTTAATAAAAGAAACTAGGGCTCTTTGAAGAGATGTGATTGTAAGGTGAGAAAAAGCCACAGGACAAAACTGTAGCACCTTAGAATGCCGGGAGTATGGATTCACTAAAGACAAATTCTACAGTGGTGAGGCCAAAGATACACCTTAATGGTGAGGCCAGAGCTGAGACAATTAGAGAATAAAGGAGAGTTCGCTGACTCATCACAGCATAAAATATGAGTCTGTACTCATATAAATAAATGGAACAAATCAATAAACTGTAAGAGCAACCCAAATAATTTATCTAGCTACTGCTTCTTCAAGGAAGGGTATGTGAGTCTTCACTCCATGAGTGTGGAACTTTCTTCTAAAGAGTATGGTATGCAAAGGAAGGAAAAGAGGTTTGAGGTTTGCATGGGAAATGCCCCTCAGAGGCTCATGTGTTTGAACATTTGGCCCCCAGATGGCACTACTGTTTGGAAATGTTGTGTAATATTAGATAGCAGAGCTTTCATGGAGGACATGGGCCACTAGGGATGAGCCTTGAATCTTATGGGTTGGCCACACTTCCTGTTCACTCTCCAGTTCCCTAGAGTGCAATGTGTTCAGTGGCCTAATGCTTCTGCCAGCACACCTTTCCCACAATATTGGATCATAGCTCTTTGAACTGTAAGACAAAGTTAGCCTTCCTCTCTTCCATTGCACAGCAGTGAGTAAAGTAGCTACCACACCTGCAAATGGAGAAACTCCGAAGACAGTACTCTGTTGAGACCAAGGTTAGCCTCAACAGGGTTCAGCCAGTTAGATAGTGAGCGTCCTCCATGTCAGGACTCCCTACTTCAGTGTTCTTCCTTTTACCATCCTTCAGGAACAGCCACAGGTACTTGACAAAGTGGAGATTAGAAAAAGCATGTTAATCTCTGGTCGTGCCACAGCCAAGGAATGCTAAGGAGATTCTGTTATTAAATGTGTTGCTCTGCCCACGTTGAATCACAGGGCAGAGAGGCGACATCAGGTGGACACAGAGTTAACCCTGTTGTGATAAACATTAAAACCAAACAAAACCCACCACCAACAAAAAAACCCAAATCCTGACGCCAGGTTCCTTCCCGCCTTTGACCATTTATGTTTCCAGAGTGAAGGACACATACAAACACAGCCTTTATATTTTCTATATCTTAAGCAGCACAAGAGCTGGGCTGTACCCAGGGAGCCTACCCGCCATGCTGTTAGCATTCACTACTGATCGATAACCCCATTATTACTTACTATGTTTCATCTGGGCTGATCTTAATTGCAATTAGTCAACCGTCTGGGCCACATTCTCTTGGCCCAGAGCCAGGGTACTCTCCTTGCTTCTCTCCTGTACATTTTTGCTATCCGTGTATCCCCTGCTCCTTCCTTCTGATCCCAAGCCTGGGAAACCTAAACCAGCCTATGTCTCTTCTACCCAACTGTTGGCTGCTGGCATCTTTATTTACCAATCAGAATTAACTTGGGGCAGGGTTCCTTAAGCTTCAAATCCTGGAGGCCAGCACTTAGCATTACATTAAACAATAAAAGGCAAAGCCTCAACATAACCCAAATTAACTCTATACAGAACATTGCTCATAATACTCTACCAATCCTGGCTGATTAGTTTTGAGGAATAAGTAGTAACTAATTTTGCTTTATTCTTACGATTTTTTCCACAAACCCAGACCTAGTCAAAAAGTGGAAAAACATTTCCCTTTTCTCTTTTGCAGTGTCCCAGGCTAAAAGAAAAGAAGGTGCTGGCTCACTGGTGACAGTCACATCCCCATTGAGTCTGCTCCTAATGATTAAATGAATTATCTGTTCAAACTGGGCTATGACTTTCTAATAGGCTTAAAGTTTCCAATGGTACTGACATCTTAAAAGAGGCTGTTATTTACATGACTCTCAAAATAGAATACACAGCACAGTCTTTCTTACGTTCTGTGTTGTGGCTTCTGTGGGCCACCATGGAATCGGAAGGGTACTGAAAATCTCGTAGACCTTTCAACAGACATCTGGAAGAAGCATAGACAGCTGTTGTGTTCTAGTTCAATGCTCATTAAAATTTCAAAAGGCTATGTCAATAGAGGTAAGGTATGCTCTGCTACTATGCAACGGGTACTGTGGTTCTTGACACATACAGATGTGGAACTCTGGCTGTGAGGCCAGCATTTCCATCTTTGTGGCTTGTGCTATGCAGAATCAGAGTTCTGGTCTTCTAGCTCCTGTTATAGAGAGTGTAAGTTAAAGCTGTGTTATGGTGCCTATGACATAATATATGGTTGTAAGAACTGCAAGTGCAATGCCCAGCGCACTGATATTTTAGTATTTTTCTTGCTTTTTTAATTTACTATGTAAGGGAGGGAGGGAGGGAGAGAGAGAGAGAGAGGTGGGGGTGGACTTGCCTTGGTGTGTGCTTGCTTGTGTGGAGGTCAGAGGAGAACTTCTGGAAATCACTTTTATTCTAAGATGTTTATTCCAGGGATGAGCTTAGGTGGTCAGACACAGCAGTACTGTGACTTGTTGGACCCCTCTCCAGACAAACATAGATTTTAGAAGAATTGGTGTGATTCGTGGTCAATGCCCCATAATTATTACCTTTGCCAGCATCATTTCCATCATCATAACCACGAGACCACTATCACCATCATCACCAGTGTCACGGTCACACGTAATCACCACCATCATGATTTTCAACATTTCCTTTGTATTTAAACTGAGTACCTTGGGACAAATTACTTAACATCCTCAGATTCAGTTCACCTGTGTAAACTGGGGGTTAAGTGCTTTGTAGGGCAGACTGTTGCAATGTTTTAGTCCCAGCACTCCGGAAGCAGGATGGAAGGGATCTCCAAGACTTCCAGCCTGGTTTATGTGGCAAGCTCCAGGACAGCAGGACTACATAAAAAGACGCTGTCTCAAAAACCCAAACCAACCAAACAAATACAATTGTTTCATATAGTGTTCGTCTGAGGATTAACAAAGATGTTTTATTGTGCATTTCCTTCCATGGTTGGACATAATATGTGTGTGTGTGTGTGTGTGTGTGTGTGTGTGTGTGCGCGCATGTAGATAGATTATATATATTAAATATATCATGTAATTATATATTATTTTTACATTTCATATTATGTAATATGTAATATATAATATACTTTATATTATGCAAGATATAAAACTGTAATATATAATTATATACATATTGACATATACTATATATAATATGTAGTATATATTACATATAAATATATAAAAAATATAACATATATAATATGTGTATATATAATATATACATAAACAATATAATGTAATATATAATAATACAATATAGAATACTATATAAAATATAATAATATGCACTATGATATATGTAAATATATAAAACATAAATATTAAATATCTCTTTGTCTGTCATCTGTCTATCTGTTGTCTAACTATAACCTATCCACCCACTTCCTAGGTCTTTCGTATTCAAATGAGCAGGGCCACTACCTCTGAAGCTTGATAAAGAAAACACAGCCTGAGATTTTTTGTGGAAGAGCTCATAGTCACCAACAACAACCGAGTGGGATAAGCTTGAAAAGCGTACAGGCCAGCTTTCATAGTCGTGTTTTCCAGAAAAAAGTCTCCACTAGTGCATACAACTGACAGAAGCTTAACCTGCACTGATTTAAGACATGCCATTAGTTTTCCCGTGACATGGAAACCTTGGGTTCATTGGCTTCCTATTTTCTTGAATTGAGAGTATAAAACAAGCCAAGGCCATCGAGACTGTGGCTAATTGAAGGCTTACCACTAATTAATAGTTTTTTAATTAAAATATTGTGGGTGTTTTCATTAGTAATTCTAAATACTCTGAAGCCTTGAGCCAGGAATACCTTTTTATTTTTCAATACAGCTGCCCTTATTGCAGCATCCTTTCCAGACAACAAAAACTGAAAAGTTTACAGTCTCGCTGAGATAAGCAGCACAGTGGTTAAATATGCTTTGCTATTCTGGATCATCCCCTTGCTGATGATACCTGCTTAAGGCCACAGACAGGCTCACTGTCATCTCAGACTCCACCCAGCAGCCAGACAGGCATAATAATCAGATGGCCTGGTTGAGTCTAGCTCTGGGGCCGTTCAAATTCTTTAGGAATTTATCATGGGGATACGGAAAAGGCTTGGTTTCCTTTCCTTTATGTTGTGCCTGGAACCCCAGTACACACAATAGCGCCATCCACGTGCAGAGTAGCTCTGCCCCTCTCAAGCCCCTCTCAGTTCACCTAGTCTAGAAAGTCCCTCACAGACGTGCCCAGGTAGGTCCAGCCAAGCGGCACCATCTCCCTGGGTGATCAGCTTACAAGATGGTGTCTGGTTCTGTCACTGTATAGCTTTGGAGATCCTCACATCACTTTATTGTGCACACTAGAATTAAATGTATAATGTACACGTTAGCATAGCAGGGGCTAAAGACCTGTAGTTTTAAGAATATTTAACAGGGATTTGCCTATGTCACAGCCCAGTTCCATGTCTACCAACTATAGAACCTTGATTAATTATTTGATCTTATTGACTAAGTTTCCTCATGTACAAAATAAAGGTGACTCTGCTGGTTTGAATTGGAATGGACCATAGACTCATGTGTTTGAATGCCTGGCCACAGGGAGTACACTCTTAGAAGCCTTGCCTTTGTTAGAGGAAGTATGTCATACATGTTCAAGCCATGCCCAGTGTGGCAGTGACTTTTGCTGCCTATAGATCAAGATGGAGAACTCTCAGCTCCTTCTCCAGTGTCATGCCTGCCTACATGCCACCGTGTTTCTGGCCATGATAATAGTGGACTAATCCTCTGAAACTGTAAGCCACCCTCAACTAAATGTTGTCCTTTATTAGAGTTGCCATGGTCATGGTGTCTGCTCACAAGAGAATACTGACTAAGACAATGGTGCTCATAATTTTCACTTAGTGTAGCTGTGTATGGAGAGGAAATGGAGGAATCTGTATGTAAGTACAGGATGAAATGCCTAATCCCTAGAAGCTGCTCACTGATAGCTGATATTACATGTGTGCTTTTCATGAAGAATAACCGTCAGGATAGGGTTTGGATGCTCAAACTCTGTAAACCGTGGAGCATTGAGAATGCAAGAACAGAGCTGGAGAGCTGACTCAGCAGTTTAAAAAGTGTCTGGAGAGCTGACTCAGCAGCAGTTAAGACACTTGCTGCTCTTGCAGAGAGAACCCAGGTTTAGTTTGTAGCACCTATGTTGGGCAACTTACATGGTTTGGGAGTCCAATTCCAGACTATTCTATTCCCTCTTTAGGCTTCTTTGAGCAACTGCATGAATATGTGTGCATGCATAACCACAGACAGATATATAAGCATAAATTAAAATGAAAAGAAAATCTCAAAATATTAAGTAAAATAACAATGCCATTGAAAACTCATTGTATTGAACAGGAAACTCTAATCTCCTTCTCCCATATACGTTCCTGGGTAGCATGAAAATCTTTCTTGCTCATTTGCTTCTCCATGAAAAGAAAATAACTAAGTCCTGGTTGTTTCAATGTACAATTGTTGTTCACTCATAAGCAGATGCTGTTTGCCCTCTTCTCTGCCTCCCGATGGATTTGTCTCCTGTAAGTTCATCTCTACAGCTTTGTTCGGGTCTCTACCTTTGTCTGCTTTTCCATATTTCTGATTCTCTAGCTTATCCCAGAACAACACATGCAGTATCATATGTCTGTCGGCACACATGCACATATATTCATGCATATAGTCATATATATGTTTGTATGTACATACATATGCATGTGCTGCATACATGCATGTAAGCCTGTCTATCTGTGCATGTATGCATGCATGCATGCACATGCTCATGACATGCACAGCTGCTTCTTTCGCCTTACACCAACTCCAGGAGGTGAGCTTCAACAATCCACACCCATCTACTGACCCTCTTGTCAGAAGTTCCTTTAACTAGGCCAAGTGGAGGGACCCGGTAACACGTTCTTTTTCTGTAGATCCAAGTTGCAGACATAATAGTGTTTATACTCTGTTTGGGAGAAGTTCTGCCTGTGGATCTTAAGCCTCATTTGATGCCGTCTGCCTGTCTGTACTGTGCGCTGTCTCTTTCTGGAGCTCCATCCTACCCAAGGCATGCTCCCTTTTCTCTCTGATTACCTGTGTCACTGTCATTCCCATCTACAATTTTAGGGTACTCAGCCTTTGAGGTTTCCTAGAGAACAGAACCCCAGATAATAAGCATTGGCGGACAGGCTCCGCTCTCTGACCACATCATTTCATGGTGGGGAGAAAGAGACACAGATAGCAAGCTAAATCCTAGTTTCTTCTTTCAGATAATTTTCCTGTTAGTTTCATTGAGTGCAAAAGCCATGGAGGCTCCCTTTGAGTAAAAGACATTTGACATTACCATTAAGACAAAAATCAATCTTGTCCAAGGGTAGATTGGAAGCTGTTTTCGAAAACATTGAACCAACAAGTGTGGGGCTTGATTGTATAGGCCTAAAAGAAAATCCCAGAAACCCTGTAATCTACACAATCTAATTTTAGAAATCAGTTTCCACATATGCGACCTCATTGAGCTGGTATGTAAAAATGGAGTTTTTATTTGACAGTTTTAATATTTTAAACACTCTATGTTGACATTTTTTTATCAGATGGGTTGTTTTGTTGGCAGTGGTAGTTTGCAAACTAATGAAGAAAATAAGAGAGGAAATTAGCTTGAAGCTGCTGAGTATTTGTGGCCAGAAGGTAAAGGAAGGAGGTACTGGAGTCTGGAGATAATTATCACCCCTGCCACAGTTCTGCATTAGCGTTGGCAAAAGACCTAGGGTCTGACAGCTAAATTAGAGCCTGCTATGCAGTGAAAAATTAGCCACAGAAAGCTTGATTTGGGGTAACACTCCTTTGCCGTGCCACTTCCTGTAGAGCTTGACAGCTTGGTTCCATTCATAAGATTCATGGCAGGGTGAGGCTGCTGTGAAAATGTGCCGTGATACACCTACAGCAGGCACTGGTTACAAAGCAGTAGAGCCACTGAAGGAGGACATGCTCAACAGCATCCATTGTTGGCACATGTATTGATTTCTGTAAGCTTTTATACAACTGTAGGTTGTGTGCTGACAAATCCCCTCCTTCCTCCCATCTCTGTGTCTTGTCCATACTATCACTTCACTTTTGCTTCCAGGTCATGCATGATTTCATGTGTCTCAATAGCATGTACGAACCATCAGTGACAACAGATGATGCTTTTTTCCCCAAAATGTAACATTATGTTTAAAAATGATTGGAATCTGAGATTTGAAGTCGGAAGGCTAGACTGTAAACCCCTCTCCAGCATTAGAGGCTGTACATCCCTTGGATAGTGATAACCTCTCAGAGTCTCAGTTCCCTCCCCTGCAAAATGTGGATTATGAGTGTGTGTGTGTGTGTGTGTGTGTGTGTGTGTGTGTGTGTGTTGCTTAGGCAAATGCTGTAGCATTGAGCTATGCCCTAGCTCTAAGATGACCTACTTAAAGCAAGTTTCTCCAGGGTGACTGTCTGTGGTTCTTTTGCCCAGGCAGTGGTCTCTCCTGTGTATCCACGTGAGCTACTTAAAATGAGCCTCTCTAGTCCGGGTATTAAGACCATAGGGAAAAATCAAGAAATCCTGGGAACGCAGATGTTCAGCATCTCTCTCAAGATCCCTAAACTCATCCATTTTTGTCCCTTCACCTTGTGTAATATTTTTATGCATTTTTATTATTATGCACTTAATAAAATTTATCTGTCCATTTCTCAGTTACTCATCTGGGAAATGGGAACTGTGCAGAAATTAAAGTATAGTGCTGTGGGTTGCTGTCTGCTTGTTTTCTTATATATAGGCCTGTGTCTCCCGTTACCTGCTAGGCCAAGGCAGAGGGCATTGTAGGCTGAAGATCTGCTTCAGCTACAGAATAAATTCAAGGCCACTTCAGGAAATGTATTTTGCTTATATGAAGAAAATATTCTTATGTATGTTTCTTATTGCTCCTTACCTCTTCATTCCAGAACATTCCTCAATTCACACTCTGTGAACAATCCACTCTTTAAGATGTAACTAGGGAAATATCCCTCCACTCAGCCCGGGGTAGTTCCTCCCAAAGGGACCCTGTAATACCGCAGGCAGGCTGTTTACCTCAGCACTTCCATGTGGCCTTGAGATAATGTGCACATGCACCATCTGCCACCAACTGAGCTTTCTGCTTCTTGCTCAGGCTATTTTACTTGGGTTCTTTTCCTCAAAGGCCAAAGTTACCAAATGATTTTCCCCCAAATACTGTCAATTAAGTAAATCATTTATTCAGTCTGCCTCAGATGAGAAAACGGGGGTTCCGAACCCTTGAGTGAGCTGCTCATGGTCACAACACTGAACTTCAGACAGGCTTCCCAGGCTGCCATGTTATTTGCTCTATACTGTGGTAATAAGACACCTAAAGAAACCCACTTGAGGAAGTAAAGGTTTATTTTGGCTCATGGGTTCATAGTTTCCTGTTCATGGATTTCGGTGTGTTCTGGGTAGTCACTGAGGCCAGCCAAGGGTGTTATAAGACCTCTAGACTTGCAGTCGGTGTCAGGAGTGAAGATTCTCTTTCGGACTCTGGAACTCTGTTGTGCCCTCCAAATGTATCCACTGTCCACCTGTTCACAGACAGGGGAGTTGCCAGGGTGCCTTAAAGTTAAGTTTAATTTCTAGCTAGGGAACACAAAGGTCATCAGTACAGACACTTCCTTAGGAAGAGAGAAAAGAGATGGTCACGGCTTCTGGGGAAGTAAATAATGCTCTTTATCATAAACGTACCCCCCCCCCTTTTCTAGAATATAAAATATCCTAATATAAAATGACCAAGGGGCTTCAGTCATCTTGATTTTTCTTTGGATCTTCTATGATTTCCATGAGGGACAGGACAATTTTTATCTCCAAGATAAAAATTCCTTTAGGGTCCAAGAAACTTTGAAAAAGAACCTGATTGGACATCCTTCCATGACTGATGCTTATATAAGACCAACATTTCACAGACTGAAAAGCCAGCCAGGGACTCTCTTGGGGCCTTGTTCTCCATCTACCAGCCAGTCACCTCTCACTGTTAGACCTGGAAACTCGCTGAGTTTGCTTTGCCTTATTTCTAGAGAGAAAATGGCCAGTATAACAGCAGTATTCTTGGGGTGACCATGTTAATGTATTGAATGCTATTATTTAGTAGGCATCAAGCAGCAGCTTTGTGTTCATCATGGATATTTAGCTACATCTCTGGTCTCTGTCCCTGGACAACTTGTGACAGTTTTTCTATCACTGTGCTGGCCACCACCCTAGATAGAAACTCACTGGTCTAGACGTCTCTGCTATTCCTATATATGATATTCTAGACATTTACCACTTCTGTTCTTATTTCACTGCAGGTGGTTGGGTTAGCATCCATCACTGCAATGAAGTACCCAGAAAAAACAATTCAGAAGATAAAAGGCATGTTTTGGCTCACAGTCTCAGGGATGACAGCTTATGCTCACTTGGCTCTGTTAATTCTGAGTCCATTGTGAGGGAGGGTGTCACAGTGAGGAGCATGTGTGGTAACACAGACTGGATCATGCCATAGCAGATGGGAGGCTGAGAGCTGGAGGAGGGATGGGGACATACCCTCCTGAGGTTTACCTCCTTCAAGTAGGCCTCACGTTCTAAAGTTTCTGCCACCTCCCAGTAATTCCACCAAAATTTGAATCTATTAATTTATTAGTACATTGATGAGGTCAGAGTCACCAAGATCTAATCATACTGTGAAAACCCCAACTCTTACTAATGTTGCAATGGCGAACCTTCAGGCCCCTTGGTCTGAAGGGAGCACTTTTAGATCTAAATCACAGTAGAGCAATGGATTTCCTATACTATACATTTGGTAGATTTTTCCTCTACACCTGTGATTTTTTTCTCTCTGAATAGACTTATGTTTTGAGTTTCAAAACACTGCAAATACATAATTTTCACCAATGTATTGTAAAACAACTTCTTCCTCTGTCTAGAGACGTGTGGGCCTGTCACAGATTAAGTCTGGACTTATAATGTGATAGCTAAGAAACATGGAGAAAGAGGAGAGGGCTAGACCTCGAGATTTCAGGTGAGCTATTTCCAAATTGTGGCGTAAATAGGTAAAGCCATCACATTTCTCCACCTCAGTCCTCTTGAGGCTGAGATGGGCGTGGCTACAGTGGAATAAGTAGTTACGTGGGTCGAATGGGTTGATACCACAAAGATAAGGGCAGCATGAAACACTGTGCGGAGTCGAATACGGTGGCACATGCCACGGAGGAGTAGAGGCAGGAAGGCCAGGAGTTCAAGATAGCCTCAGCTACATAGGAAACTTGAACCCATCTTGGGCTGCATGAGTCCCTGTCTCAAAGAAATCTCACAAACAAACAACATATTATATTTGTGTATAACATATGTGTGTGTGTGTGTGTGTGCGTGTGCGTGTGTGTGTGTGTGTAGTCTCAAAGTGTTTAGCAATATTTGAGTGATCACCGTATTGGAGCACATTCAAATGTGTATGAAGCACGGGAGAAATACTTTTTGAAAGGACTAAGTTTTTTTTTTCAAACAAACATTAAAGTCTTGTAAGTTTCTTTAGCTGTCCAACTATTACCAGACGAATACATGCTTGAGTAGTAGAAAGTAAAGCATTATGTTCCTTTTTATGTTGAAAGTGATGATCATCTCTTGGGGAATATCACTATGGAATTAGGCAAGAAAATGATGCTTGATTTTCTATTCCTGGGCTGGACTGTCAGGGTAGTAATTAAGACAAAAATGAGTTGAGGCTGTGATACTTTCCCAGTTCCTCTTGCTTTTATGAGCCCCTCTGTTACCTGCACCATTATCAAATGCTGCCATCCTTGTCTCTGAATCTCTGTCATTGTGCATATAGCTGTAGTGTTGTCTACAGTTTAGGAATTTCTCTGCAGCCAAAAAATCCACAATAGTGTAATCAAGGAGGCATAGAAGCTAATTACCTGTGGTTGGGTTTTGATTCCCATTCAACTCTCTAATAAGAGCTTTAACAATTAGGTTTTACAACACTGTGTGGGTTGACTCTTCCAGTATTTTCATGTAGCCATGTCTGCCCATAAAAATATGAAGGCTGTTATATGTGGCAAGCTGCCCAAGGAAGTGGTGAAATGTTTCACTCTGAATGCTGGCATGATTGGATTCCCTTAGAAGCAGCACATCGATCTCCTGGTGGCGCCAGGATCTGTGTTGCATGCTGCCTTACAACCCTTGCTCTTGTGAGTTATTCCTTTCTTGTCCATGCTTTTCCTGGCAAGGCAATCATACTGGGAGGAACAGGGTATCTCCTCAGCAGCTCGTCTGTCCACCTAGCCCTTGATTCACTTCAGACCTTTAACTCTAGCTGAGTTCAGGCAAACTGGACACATTCAGCTTCAAACTGTGAATTTATAATTGTTGTAACAAAATACATGACCAAAACAACATCAAAGGCAGGAAATTTTATTTTGGTTTATGGTGTCAGAGAGCTGCCTTTGGCTGTTTGGCTGTAGTAAGGTGGGTTGTCATTGTGAGCCTCGCAGTGGCCAGGAAGAAGGCAGAGGGGAGCCCAGCCAACTGGCTCTGCCTCCTCCTCCTCCTCCTCCTCCTCCTCCTCCTCCTCCTCCTCCTCCTC
>JADRCH010000128.1:5277431-5307000 GCA_019843965.1 Rhynchomys soricoides | reverse complement strand
TCCTCCTCCTCCTCCTCCTCCTCCTCCTCCTCCTCCTCCTCCTCCTCTTCCTCCTCTTCCTCCTCCTCCTCTTCTTCCTCCTCCTCCTCCTCCTCCTCCTCCTCCTCCTCCTCCTCCTCTTCCTCCTCTCCCTCCTTCTCTTCCTCCATATTATTCTTTCATCCAAGTCCATGGCTTGCTGGATGGTGTTGTTCACAGTCAGGTCTTCCCCACCTTCTGTCCCACATGCCAACCATCATTGGAAACACTGCCATAGATGCACTCAGGAGTGTGCTTGTCCAGTCTTCTACGGGGTCTCACTACAGTCAGGTTGCTAAGATCTTAAGCATCACAGACAACTTCATCTTGTGCTCTTCCACTTCCTGATGAGCTTACCTTTATTAATATTGCCATTGTAAGAATAATTTCTAACAAATAAAAAGAAAGACTCTCAGAGCGGTATAAAATGTGTGTGTGTGTGTATGTGTGTGTGTGTGTGTGTGTGTGTGTGGTGTGACATAATGTGGCCTCTAAATTCATTTTTCCTTGAGACTTTTAGCTGCTTCCTTGTTTCTAAATAAGGTCTTTGCAAATATGACTAAACCAAGATGCAGTCACATTGTATCAGAATGGGTAGAAATCAATGATTATCCTTAGAAGAGGGATCTTTGCTTCTGCACAGCAAAAGAAACAGTTAACAGCATGAAGAAACCTTCTATAGAATAAGGGAAAAATTTTGACCAGTTCTACATCCAAGCGCTAAGAGGAGAGACTTGTCAACAAATGGGCTTATGCAATGAATAGACAGTTCACAAAAGAGGAAATTCGAATAGACAGCCAGCACACACTTACAACCTCATTTGCCATGAAAGTGCAATGAAAACCACATGGAGATTATACCTTACCCCAGTCAGAATGGTAGCTATAAGAAAACAAATAACATCAAATGCTCTTGAGGCTGTTGACAAAAGGGAAAACAGTACTTATCCAACTCTATTTAAACCAGTGTGGAGGTGTCTCAGAAAAGAACAGTGCTTCCATCTGACCCAGCTGTCTTCCAGGCATTTACCCCAAAGACAACAAAGTCCACACATCACAGAGACACTTGCACATCAGTGGCTATTATGACATTATTTTCAATAGCTGAGGTGTGGAATGCACACAGATGTCCAACAACAGAAGAGTAGATTAAGGAAGATGTGTTCTGCACACAACAGAAAAATGCTCAGCCATAAAGAACATGTTATAAAATTGCAGGAAAATGGATGAAGCTGGAGACGGTCATATTAAGCAAAGTTAATTCAGTCTCAGATAGACAAACCTAGCACTTTTTTTATCTGTTGTTCCTAATTTTTATATAGTCACATAAACTATCTATTGCATGAATCAGGCACAAGTGAAATAGAATTGCCTATGTGAACAAGAGGGACTAGCGGAGGTGTGGAGAGAAAAGAAAGAGGAAAGAGAGTGAGGCAGGAGAGGAATACATTCTACCTAGAATATATACTTTTGAGAAAAACTTGAAAACTTAATGAAATAGAAACATAAAATGTGGTTTTTCACAATAGAACTTTTGAAGTATATGATGGTTTGGGGACTAAATAAAGTCACTGTAACAAAGAACAGACAAAACCCAAATAACTGCCCAGTTCCATTATATAAAATCCAGCTACCAAAGGTAGAGGCAGCTATGAGACCAAAGAGGCAGATCTAGGGCTGCAGAGAGAAATTCAGTGAGGATTCACAGGCAACATGGAGAGCAGCTTCAAAACAGCCTCATATCCCAAGGGGAGAGTACACCCTTCTCAATATGGTCAAAGGTCAGTTAAAGAGGAGTCTGAGTATTGATGATCAAGATGCCGAGATGATCTGGCTGGCTATCTGACACTCTACTCTAGGGCTTCAGATGCCCACTAGGATCACCTGGCAACACGTGGAGATGATCAAGGTAGCTACTGCCGTGTTGGTACCACACAGGCAATTTAAATCATGTCAAATTACTTCACTGAGTGTGAAAGAGTCATGATGCATTACTACATGTATTTAAAAATCTATAAAGGTGCCTTACAAATAGCCTCATAGGTAATTTTATTTATGTTTATGCTATAAACAATATTTTATCAGTTAAGTGGTAACAACAGTTTTCAACCAACTAGCCAGAATCGAAAGAAACTGTATAATCATGAATGGAGGAGGCACGACGTCTTGAAAACAGAAGGCATTCTACACTTTCAAACCAGGAACCAGAAGGATATTGAAACTTTCATTTTAAAAGCTCAAATGTCATTCTCCAAAGCACATCTAAGACACATTTAAGATTCTTGACCACTTTCTCTTAGTATGAGTTGAATCCATAGTAACTGGTCTGTGTCCTGTATGACCTCATCAGGAGGGCCATTGTGAGATCATCTGAACCAGCAGATATAAGGGAGAATGAACCAGGTTGGTTTTCTGTGGGTGTTTTGAGAAGCATTCTGATTGGTGCAGTGTTCTGTGTAATTTGATTGATATATAGTGAATGTGTGTGTGTGTGTGTGTGTGTGTGTGTGTGTGTGTGTGTGTGTTTATGTGTGCTTAGCTTTGGGTGTTTGGCTTTTTATTTTGGCTTTTTGGTTTTTGTTTGTTGGTGTGTGTATGTTAGGGTGGATTTTGTTTTGGTTTGATTTGTTTTTTAAAATTTATCTTCATTCTTATTAATTTTTTATATTCATCTACCTGCCTAGCTACCTACCTATCATCTACCCACCTATCTGCCTACCTACCTATACTTACCTATCCTCTACCCACCTACCTACCTACCTACCTGTTTGTCTGTCTGGGTAGCCTTGCTACCAGTGATGTGTGGTCCAAAGGGTGAGTTGACAGCAGGGCCCACCCTCTCATATGAGACCCTTGGGGCACAATATGACATTTTAAAGACCATAGGCCAGGGAAGCTATGCCCAAGTGAAGCTGGCCCACCACTGGCTCACGGGCACAGCCATGGCGATAAAAGTCCTGCTGAAGGAGAGAACACAGTACTACCCAATTAAGATGGAAGTGGGGATAACGAAGAGAATGAACCATCCCAACATTGTTTCACTTCACCAGATCATTGAAACCAAACATAACATCTTTCTGATTCTGGAAATGGCTGATGGATGTGAGCTGTTTGACTGGATCAAGCAATCTGGCTACCTGCATGATGGCCTATCCTGGAAAATATTCAGTCAGATCGTATGTGCCATGTGCTACCGTAATGACATAGGTATAGTTCACAGAGACCTCAAACCGGATAACATCATTGTGGATGCCACAGGCAAAGTCAAAATCATAGACTTTGGGCTGGGTGTCTTAGTCAAGCCTGGAATGAAGCTTTCTAGGTTTTGTGGTGCCTTACAATTTTGTGCCCCAGAATTCTTCCTGCAGCAACCATACGATGGCACCAAAGTTGACACATGGAACTTAGGTGTCCTTCTGTATTTTATGGTGACCGGAGACCTGCCATTTGAAGGTACCACCTATAAAGAGCTTGGAAGCCAGGTTTTGCTAGGACGATATACTATTCCTGCCCACCTCTCAAAAGAGCTACGAGAGATTATCCTGTACTTACTAACTGTAAACCCTACAGAAAGACCAACACTGAAGAACATTATGGCGCATCCTTGGCTTAGGCAAGGAGTTTCAATTTCATCAAGTTACTCTGATAAGATGGACCCTAACCACCTAGACTCTGCAATAATGGCAGCCATGGCAGATATGGGGTTCAACCCATGTGATGTCCAGAAATCTTTACTTGGTAAGTTGTATAATGAACCCATGGCAACTTATGATCTACTGCAATGCCAGGCACACCAGCAGGATGACTACACTTGACAATCAGAGACAGTGCAACCAGGAGTAACACCTTTCCCAACTCTCACAGATCCTACCATCTTCCCTTGCTACCAAAAGAGAACAACGAATACACCAGCCATTCGAGTCTTTCTTTCATTATGCTGAAAAACTGACTCTTCTAAGGACGAAGAACAGGTAGGGCAGAGGCTAAGAAGAAGTGCCACTGTACCTGTAATGCTGCCCCACTGCCAACAGAAGAGGATATCCACTTTTTATGAGGACAGTGTCTTCACAAGAACACAGCACAATGGGACTATGGACTCAATCCGAAGTGTATACAGGAGCTGGAAGAGGTGGACAAAGAGAATTGGGGCCAGTTTATTACAGCTCTGCTGCTGCATGCTACTCAATAAGAAAAGACTGATGCCGCAAAAGGAGGCATAGCAGGAAAGATAGGAAGCCAGAGACCAGCCAAAGGTGCTGAGGTCCTGTGAATTATGGGGTTACAGTGTTGGGAATCATTCATGAATGGACTCAAGGAGCTGCTGGGAAAGACCCATGCAGATAGTCCAGAGGCTAGGGAAAATCCAAGAGAGACACAGCAAATGGCTCAGGAGTCTTTGTGTAGATTCCATTCCTCATGGATATAGGCAAGACAGTGGCCTTCCAAAGCATCCAGGGTAATGGCCTGAAAGTGACCTTGAAGATAGATACCCTTCTGCCTGCCACGTATCTTGTTGGACTGGGGCATGTCCCTGTGCTGTCTTGATGCTGTAATGATGGGGTAGATTACAGTGGTTCTCAAGTCACTCTTTTACAACCAAATTTATCATAAAGACTTCACACTAATCCTAGAATAAAGTCAATAGATAAGAATATCATTTAATGGTAGAGATATGGATAAGTGATGTGTCTATAAGTCAAAGTTTGCTGATAACCCCCAGAACCTTGAAAAAAAACAAAGAAATTACCACATAGAGCCAATAAAGATTGCGCTCTTTTTTTGTTACTTAGTATCCTCATGGGGGACCAGCTTCAGACTTCATCGCCCATTTCCCTGATAACTCTAATTTTAAGAAAAAGAAGCATAATGGCCCCACAAATCAAAATTTAAGATATATGAAAGTGGGTGGAGAGAGCAGAGTTACTCAGAGGTTCATTTTAGGAAAGCAATCTCTTTGTGAACAGGAATAATCTGAGTTCTATCTCAGGCCCTGGGCAAAGACTTAACATTCTAAGTCACCCAAAGCCTGAAGGCATTGTCAGGAGCCATCATAGGACAAGCTAATCACTAGCAGGTGATCTTTCTGAGATTGTCTGCCTCAGATTAAAATAATCCATGACAGATTTGTTCCTATTGGCAAGAAAATCATTTTAGGAAAGATTCTGCTATTAATATGCTTTCCTGTTATTAAACATATACAACAATCACTAGGTATTAGTCCACCCTTTTGAGCAGATCTCTGTAGAACAACAAAGCAGTAATGCTATATAGACAAATAACTTCTTAATTTTTAATGATGGTCCTATAAGAATTCCTAAAATTATATCAGTATTTATTAAGCTCTTTTATAGTGAGACTGCTATTAATTCATTTCTCATAGTCAAAACTTCAATGAGAACTCTGCCAGTCTCCCAGGTGTCACCAGTTAATTGTGTCTTAGATAGTAACCAGGCATTGTATTACTTAGAGCACATTCCAAGAGGTTGTAAAATCATTAACCAAAGGTCAGAAAAGGGGAACTAATGATTTATTATAGGTGCTAGAACAGAAGATAAAATATTTACCAGGTTGTTTATCTATACAAAACTTAACTAAAACCATAGTTATGTTTTTTAGCTCTCCATGTACCTGTGGAGCTATGATAGGTATTAAGTGTTTAGTGAGATAATAACTCAATGGATATGCATGTAAACATTCACTGTTATAAAGTTCTCATTCAATTTATGATTTGAATTTATGTGTAAACTTGTGATGACCTTTTTACCATATGATCATGTATTCTGAAAGTGCTGAGGACAAGTAGAAGATCTCTCTCTCTTTCTCTCTCTCTCTCTCTCTCTCTCTCTCTCTCTCTCTCTCTCTCTCTCCTTGTCCTGGCCTTTCTTAGCATTATTTCCCCTCATGCCCCTCTTTTTTAGAATTTCCCTTGTCTCAGTTAGGATGTCATGATCATTCTGCTTTCCCTCTTTTCTTACAGAGCTTTCATAGGAAACTTTTACAACTTAGGAATAAATGCTCAAATCACTTTTCAAAGTGTCCCCTTTTCTTCCTGTGACTTGAACTTGCAGGCTGAAAGTTAGAGCAGCACAATTCCTGCAGAGATAGAACAAGGGCTACATTACTTAATCTTCCACTGTTAGGCTACAACTGTTAATCACCTAAGCCAGTGGCTCCCCCCCCCATTCTATCCATTTACCTGCAATGTTTTTAATTAGATATTTTATTTATTTACATCTCCAGTGTTATCTCCTTTCCTGGTTTCCCCTCTGCAAACCCCCTATCCCATATCCCCTTACCCTGCTTCTGTGAGAGTACTCCCCCTACACCCCCCCCCCACTCTTGCCTCACTGTGCTAGCATTCCTCTGAGGCATGAAACCTTCATGGAACCAAGGTCCTCCCCTCCCATTGATGCCAGATAAGGCCCCTTCAGCTCCTTCAATCCTTTCCATAACTCCTCCAGTGGGTTCCCCGTGCTCAGTCCAATGGTTGGCTGCAAGCATCCTCATCTGTCTTGGTTAAGATCTGACAGAGCCTCTCAGGAGACAGTTGTATCATGCTCCTGTCAGCAAGCGCTTCTTGGCATCCACAATAGTGTCTGGGTTTAGTGTCGGCGTGTGGAATGGAGGCCCAGGTGGGGCAGTCTCTGAACGGCCTGTCTTTCAGTCTCTGCTCCACTCTTTTTCCTTTATACAGGAACAATTCTGGGTTAAAATTTTGGAAATTTGTGGGTGGCCCCATCCCTCAACTGGGGGGAGGGGCATGCCTAACCTCTGGATTGGTCTTGACGGTTCTCCCTCCCCTTTGTGTGTTATTTCAGCTATTTTCATCCCAGTGGGGTCCTGGGAGGCTCTTGGTTTCCTGGCATCTGGGACTTTCAGGTTGCTACCCCCAGTTTCCCATCCTCCATTGCTACACACCTCTGTTCAATTTCCTGACCCTCTTTACATCTCCTCTATCTCCTCCCATACCTGATTCTTCCCCTCTTTCCCCCCTCCTCTTTCTCCTACATCCCTCCCACCCTCTACTTCCCTTGGCTATTTTGTTCCCCTTCTATGTAGGACTGAAACATCCACTCTTTGGTCTTCCTTCCTCTTGAGCTTCATGTGGTCTGTGAGTTGTATCATGGGAATTCCATGCTCTTTGCCGAATATTCACTTATCAGTGAGTATATAACATGTGTGTTCTTTTGTGACTGCATTACTCCATGTGTATGTGGGCTTTCTGTTGTTTTTGTTGTTACTGAAGACCAGACTTAGTCCTTGGTGATCTGATAGGATGCATGGGATTATTTCAATCTTCTTGTATCTGTCGAGGCCTGTTTTGTGACCATTTTTGTAATTACATGGTCAATTTTGGAGAAAGTACAATGAGGTACTGAGAAGAAGGTATAGTCTTTTGTTTTAGGATGAAATATTCTATAGATCTCTGTCAAATACATTTGATTCATAACTTCTATTAGTTTCACTAGGTCTTTGTTTAGTTTCTGTTTCCATGATCTGTCCATTGATGAGAATGGGATGTTGAAGTCACCCATTTATTATTGTGTGAGGTGCAATGTGTACTTTGAGCTTTAGTAAAGTTTCTTTTTTTGTTGTTGTTTTTTTCGAGACAGAGTTTCTCTGTATAACCCTGGTTGTCCTCGAACTCACTCTGTAGACCAGGCTGGCCTTGAACCCAAAAATCTGACTGCCTCTGCCTCCCAAGTGCTGGGGTTAAAGGCGTGTGCCACCACTGCCCGACTGTAAAGTTTCTTTTATGAATGTGGGTACCCTTGCATTTGGAACATAGATGTTCACAATTGAGAGTTCATCTTAGTAGAATTTTCCTTTGATGAGTATGAAGTGTCCTTCCTTGTCTTTTTTGGTAACTTTTGGTTGAAGGTAGATTTTATTGGATATTAGAATGGTTATTCCAGCTTGTTTCTTGGGACTGTTTGCTTAGAAAATTGATTTCCAGCCTTTTACTTTGAGGTAGTATCTGTGTTTGTCACTGAGGTGCATTTCCTGTATGCAGCAAAATGCTGGGTCCTGTTTACATATCCAGTCTGTTAGTCTCTGTTTTTTTGTTGGGGAATTGAGTCCATTGATGTTAAGAGATATTAAAGAATAGTGATTGTTGCTTACTATTATTTTTGATGGTATTTTTATGTTTGTGTGGCTATCTTCTTATGGGTTTGTTGAAAGAAGATTACTTTCTTGCTTTTCCTAGGTTGTAGTTTCCCTCCTTGTTTTGGAGTTTTCCATCTGTTATCCTTTGTAGGGCTGGATTTGTGGAAAGATATTGTGTAAATTTGGTTTTGTCATGGAATATCTTGATTTTTCCATCAATGATAATTGAGAGTTTTGCTTGGTATAGTAGCCTGGGCTGGCATTTGTGTTCTTTTAGGATCTGTATGACTTGTGCCCAGGATCTTCTAGCTGTCATAGTCTGTTGAGAAGTCTGGTGTAATTTTGATAGATCTGCCTTTATATGTTACTTGACCTTTTTCCCTTACTGCTTTTAATATTCTTTCCTTGTTTTGTGCATTTGGTGTGACAGGAGGAATTTCTTTTCTGGTCAAGTCTATTTGGAGTTTTGTAGGCTTCTTGTGTGTTTATGGGCATCTCTTTCTTTAGGTTAGGGAAGTTTTCTTCTATACTTTTGTTGAAAATATTTACTGATTGCTTAAGGTAGGAATCTTCACTCTCTTCTATACCTATTATCCTTAGGTTCTGTCTTCTCATTGTGTCCTGGATTTCCTTATGTTTTGGTTAAAAGCTTTGTGCATTTTGCATTTTCTTTAACTGTTGTGTCAATGTTTTCTATGGTATATTCTACACCTGAAATTCTCTTTTATCTCTTGTATTCTGTTGGTGATGCTTGCATCTATGATTCCTGATCTCTTTCCTATGTTTTCTATCTCCAGGGTTGTCTCTATTTCTATTTTTAGATCCTGGATGATTTTGTTCAATTCCCTCACCTGTTTGGTTGTGTTTTCCTGTAATTCTTTAAGGGATTTTTGTGTTTTCTCTTCTACCTGTTTACCAGTATTCTCCTGTATTTCTTTAAGGGAGTTATTTATGTCCTTTTTAAAGACCTCTATCATCATCATGAAATGTGATTTTAAATCAGAGTCCTGATTTCAGGTGTGTTTGGGTATCTAGGACTTGCTGTGGTCTGAGAACTGGGTTCTGATGATGCCAAGTAGCCTTGGTTTCTGTTGGCGTATGTTCTTTCCCTTGCCTCTTGCCATTTGGTTATCTCTGATGTTAGTTGATCTTGCTGTGTCTTACTGTGACTTGTCCTTCCTACAAGCCTGCATGCCAGCACTCCTGGAAGACCAGTTCTCTCCGGTAGGAATTTTGGTATGGAGAGCCTTGGCCTAGGGTCGACTCTAGGGCATAGACAGAAACTGAAAGGATCTTGTCTCCACTGTTTCTTGGTGGCTCTGGGAGGGTCCCTCTTGGGCCAGGAATTTGAGCAGAAGTGATAGTCTCACCTGTGCTCTCAGGTGTGTCATCACTCCTGGGAGACCAGCTCTCTCCCAGTGGGATGCGGGTATGGAGAGCTGTGGCACAGAGTCAGCTCCGGGAGCAGATGGAAACTGGACGAATCCTGTCCCAGTCTGCTCCTTGGTTCCTGTGTCCTGAGGGCTTCAGGCAGGTCCCTCTTGGGCCAGGTATTTGAGCAGAAGTGGTGGTCTCACCTGTACTCTCAGGTGTGTCAGCACTCCTGGGAGACCAGCTCTCTCTTGGCAGGATTTGGGTATGGAGAGCTGTGGCACAGGGTCAGCTCTGGGCACCAAGCCAGTGGCTTTTAACCCTCAGAATAAGCAAGAAAGTTTTTTAAGACTTTTTAGAAAATTTTTTTTGATACTTTATTTATATTTCAAATGTTTCCCCTTTTCCAGGTCTCCCCTTTGGAACCTCCCCATTCCCTCTCCCCTCCCCTGCCTCTATGGGGGTATTCCCCCCTCCCACTCACCCACCCACCCATTCTCGTCTTCCCTCGGGATTCTCCTACACTGAGACATTTTACACCCTCAGGCCCAAAGGCCTCTCTTCCCCCTGATGGCTATCAAGACCTTCCTCTGCCACATATGTGGGCAGCACCATGGGTCCCTCCATGTGTATTCTTTGGTTGGTGATCCAGTCTCTGGGAGCATTGAGAGGTCAGGCCAGTTGACACTGTTGCCCCCTCCGGGGGGCTGCCAAACTCCCACAGCTCCTTCAGTCCCTTCTCCAACTCCTCCATCTGGGACCTCACACTCAGCCCTGTGGTTGCTGTAAAGTGACTCTTGGGTATTCCTAACTTTTGGGCTAATAACCACTTATCAGTGAGTAAGTTCCATGTTCATTCTTTTGTGACTGAGTCACCTCCCTCAGGATGATATTTTTCAAGTTCCATTGATTTGCCTAAGAATTTCATGAAGTCATTGTTTTTAATAGCTGAGTAGTATTCAATGGTGTAAATGTACCTCATTTTCTGTATCCATTCCTCTGTTGAGGGACATCTGGGTTGTTTCCAGTTTCTGGCTATTATAAATATGGCTGCTATGAACATAGTGGAGCATGTGTCTTTATTACATGTTGGAACATCTTCTGGGTATATGCCCAGGAGTGGTATAGCTGGGTCCTCAGGTAGTATTATGTTCATTTTTCTGAGGGTCTGCCAAACTGATTTCCAGAGAGGTTGTATCAGTTTGCATTCCCACCAGCAATGGAGGAGTGTTCCTCTTTCTCCACATCCTCACCAACATCTGCTGTCACCTGAGTTTTTGATCTTAGCCATTCTGACTGGTATGAGGTGGAATCTCAGGGTTGTTTTGATTTACATTTCCCTGATGACTAAGGATGTTGAACCTTCTTTAGGTGCTTCTCAACCATTCCGAGTTTCCTCAGTTGAGAATTCTCTGTTTAGCTCTGTTCTTCACTTTTTGATAGGGTTATTTGGATCTCTGGAGTCTAACTTCTTGAGTTCTTTGTATATATTGGATATTAGCCCTCTATCGAATGTAGGATTGGTAAAGATCTTTTCCCAATCTGTAGGTTGCCATTTTGTCCTACTGACTGTGTCCTTTGCCTTACAGAAGCTTTGAAATTTTATGAGGTTCCATTTGTCGATTCTTGATCTTAGAGCACAAGCCATTGGTGTTTTGTTCAGGAACTTTTCCCCTGTGCCCATGTGTTCCAGACTTTTCCTCACTTTCTCTTCTATTAGATTCGTGTATCTGGTTTTATGTGGAGGTCTTTGATCCACTTGGACTTGAGTTTTGTACAGGGAGATAGGAATGGATCAATTCTCAGTCTGCTACATGTAGACCACCAGTTGAACCAGCACCATTTGTTGAAGATGCTGTCTTTTTTTCCATTGAATGTTTTTAGCTCCTTTGTCAAAGATCAAGTGACCGTAAGTGTGTGGGTTCATTTCTGGGCGTTCAATTCTATTCCATTGATCTACCTGCCTGTCACTGTACCAATACCATGCAGTTTTTATCACTACTGCTCTGTAGTACAGCTTGAGATCAAGGAGGCTGATTTCCCCAGAAGTCCTTATCACCAGCATTCAGTATAGTTAGGGAGCTAGAATATCCCGAGATCATTAGTGTTTAAAGCCACACCAGACTCCTACTCTGTGTCCTGTTTCAACCTGCTCCAGGCTGGGAGGCTCTCAGCAAGGCATGGTACGCTTTCTGAATGTTCTCTGAATGCCATTCAACATCCTAAGCATGCTCGCACTGATCCTTTGCTGTCTTGGATGTAAAGTCAAAAGGGCACAGTTGTTTCTTCTATCACCAAGCTGCTTAGTTTTAGCTCGCCTGTCTCATTTTTCATTTAAACTGTAATAAAATGGTCCTTAAGCTTCTGAGTTGTTTTTAAATTATTTTTCTTATCATGGTTTACAGAAGGGGGAACTCCAGTATCCGGTAACATGCTACTTGTGGATTTTGTCACACTTTTACTCACCACACTGAATTTGCTTAAATTGTCTGAGCACATTGTCTTAACCCACAGAAGCACTTGGAAACCTGTTAATTTCTCTGACTCCTACCTATGTATCCAGGGTCCCACATCCCTTACTCCTAATACCCATAAGATGGATGGCAGTGGTTGAACATCTACATATGAAACATCCCACCTAAGTGAGGCTTGGGGATTGAGTTGATGTGGCTTTGGGGAGCATTGAGGCTCTTAGGAGTTCTCAGGATCCAACCAGCTCCCCAAATTTCACACTGAAGGAAGGGGTAGAGCAAAAGGTGACTATGTGTTAAAGTTGCTGTGCCTTGTCTGTCCATCATGTCTTATGTTTCTATTAAACCCATATTCAGTAAAGATTGTACGTGCTTAATACATTTTTTAAAACTCCTACTCGCATTGTGAAGTGCAGATGATCCTTGGTTTTTGGTGGGTTATGTTCCAATAAACCTGTAAGTTAAAAAACGTCAAGAGTGCATCCCTCTACCTCCACCTTTCACCCCTCATTCCTGACTGCCACTCCCAGTGTATGCCTTCAGTGCCTGCATTTGAAGATGCCTTTAAGTGTGAGGTCTTACTTTCTACCTTCTGTGCTATGTAAGTCAGGCTAGCTGGCCTTTTCTTTTGGGGGCCTGTCTACTTCAGCAAGGAGCTATGGGAGTAAAGATGTGCATGCTAGTGTTCTAACTGTCACATAGAATTGCTCTCAAGTTATTGCTCTAGAACAGCAATTTCTTTCTACTGAGCTACCTCATTGCCCCCCTCTTTTTCTTTGAGACAGGGTGTCAATGTATCCCAAGTTTGTATTGAACTCTTTATGTAGCTGAGGATGACATTGGACTTCTAGTCTTGTTGACTTGTTTATTATGTTCTAGAACTCAGACATTCATGCATGCCAGTCAGCCACTGTACAATATAGCTACATCCCCAGTTATTTTGCACAGCTACCATTCAGCACGAGAAAAGAGGATCATGATATTAGGATGGAGAAAAATCCAGAAGAAACAGAGTGTTTCTCCTGAATCTAGATTGCTTTTGCTCCATTGTGAGCTGTGAAATTGAGAAACCTTAAACCATGGTAAGTTGGAGACTGCTGGGAGGCAACCTGTGTTTCCTTTGACATACCAGGTACAAAATATCAGCTACTGAATGGCTAGAAGCAGCAGCAGCAGCAACAACAACAGAAGGGGCTGGCAAGGTAGTTTATAAGCATTAGGACCCAAGATTTGATCCCCAGCACCCATGTCAAAGCTGAGTACTCTGATACGCACTTGTCACTCTCATGCTAGGTAGCTGAGGGGTGGTTCCCTGGAGCTTACTGGCAGCTCAGTCATGTGTGTGTGTGTGTGTGTGTGTGTGTGTGTGTGTGTGTGTGTGTTGAGTTAATACACAGAGAGATAGAGAGAGAGAAGAGAAAGAGGAGGAGGAGGAGGAGAAGGAGGAGGAGGAGGAGAAGGAGGAGGAGGAGGAGGAGGAGGAGGAGGAGGAGGAGGAGAAGAAGAAGAAGAAGAAGAAGAAGAAGAAGAAGAAGAAGAAGAAGAAGAAGAAGAAATACCCACCAAGCCCATTCCAGATTCTACCAAGAATCTCTGTAGAGAAGGCAAACATTCATGACTCTTTGCCTTCTTTCGGATTGGAGTGCCATGCACAGTATGTATATATGTATGTATGTATGTATGTATGTATGTATGTATGTATTTTTATTTGTTCTTTGAAATTTTCACACATAAACACAGCAATGTATTTTGATTTTTTTTTTTTTTAGTTTCAAGTTTTTGTCCATTGATGGCATTTATGTAGATAACGTTTGATGCACAAATACACAGTAAACTTACTGCTACCATGAAGCTACAGTCTATGCATCAAGAACACGGCAAATCTCTTCTAGAAAGGCTCTACCTTGTATGACAAAGGAAGAAAGGAGAGTAGCAGTACAGAGGGATTCTTGGTGGCGACGATGAGGATGATGCTTCACCCATGGGGTGGAGTCAGAGGGAACAAAGGAAATTACCTTAAAATCACAAGAGATGTAGGAGGAAGTTTGAAGGTTTGCTATTCTCTGAACCCAGCCTAGCAAAGCTGGCAGAACACAATTCTCAATTTAATCCAGACCTCTTTAATCCATGTTATATATTTATCTCAGTTCTGAGGACTGAAGCACAGGCCCACATTCCAGGCAATGTTATGACAAGTCTTAAAAGCTCAATCCAGTGGAGGGAAGATGGAGAGGTGGCTCAGTGGTTAAGAGCACCAACTGCTCTTTCAGAGGTCCTGGGTTCAGTTCCCAGCAACCAACCATATGGTGGCTCACAACTATCTTCAATGGGAGTTGGTGCCCTCTTTTGGCATGTCTGAAGGTTGGACAGTGTACTCATATCCATAAATCTATTAATTTTTTAAAAAGCTCCATTCAATGGGGAGAAGCAAAGTCTCAAGGAGAAAAAAGATCCAAATATTTTGTCACAAACTGAATCAGTTTCTTGGGCTTCAGTTCATCTGTAGACTCTCTGAAACCTTATAATGATGTGTTTATGCCTTCATAATGCTGGACAAACAAGATGCTGGAGGGCAAACCTGGGACATCCTCCTCAGCTGGTGAGTTTTACAGTTCAGGAACTTGAATCGAGGCAAAGGGAACCAGAACCATCCTCTGAAAGAGGACAAAGGGTTGCCCAGTGTTTTCCATTGTCCTCTGCTGGCATAACTGACACGTGACTTGCAAGCTGAAGCTCTTGTTTGTACATGTAGAGGTGTGTGTGTGTATGTGTGTGTGTGTGTGTGTGTGTGTGTGTGTGTTGTGTAACATGTGAGTTCAGTACCCACAGTGGACAAAGATTACATTAGAACCCTTGAGCCATAGTTACAAGTGCTGGGAACTGAACTTGGGTCCTGTTGAAGAGTGGCAAAGGTTCTTCTCAATCATCTCATAGCAGACATGTCATTGACTGAAGGGTTTTTTATTGTTGTTGTTTTGGTTTTGCTAGTAGAGGAAAGTTACAAGATGAAACAAGATGAACAGTAGCTTAAGATGAAGAATCAGCAGTCCCAATCCCAACATTTTAGTATTCATTTATTTGCCTCTGTTCTATCTTTGCTGAGGGCACAGCCTTCTCTGTTTCCCTCTGAACACCCTCTTTCATCTGTCAGTTGGCAGTCCCTGATGTTCTCGTGTTTTAGACGAGGAGGTTTTTAGCTCTCCATTCTTGCCCCTCACCAGTTAATCTCTAGTCTACTTCTTTCTGTTCATCTGGCTGGTGCACACTTTTGCTGTTTGCTAGTTAAGAAATAAGACTTGTAGAAGGTGGACGGTCCAGGATAGGATTTCCTTCATTCCCATGGAAAATGGTTCGCACTTTATTTTTTTATAAGTGTGCATTTCTTTATTAGTCTGTATATAATTATTAAAGCAAAGACCTCCAGGGTGCCCTTTAGAAACAAATTACAGCTTTTCCCCCTCAGTCTTTTGGAAAGGATCCCATAAATAAGTGTTGGTTTGTTTGTTTGTTTCTTTTCCCACAGTGGCCTCATAAACAGGAAAGGACAAGGACACACATCCCTCCTATTCAGAGCAAAGCAGGCTCACTGTGAATCCATGTTTTCTAACCACTTGTGAGAAGCAAAAAACTATATCTTAAGTATTTTCTCTACGTATGGAAAAGTTATGGTCCATAACACACTCATTGTTTTGAGTTAACGCCTCTAGTTTATTACTAATTAGTCTCTTGCCTCTCACTGTATTGAGTTATCTGACAGCTCTTCTAACTCTAAATGACTGGTAACAATTGAAAGGAATTTCTGTTTACCTACTTGCTAAAATTGCTTAGCAGAGGTCTAGTTCTGTGCAATGGTGCTTCTTGGCTGTGGAAGAAGCCAGCTTTGCCTCCAGTTGCAGACTCACTTCAGATCTCTTGATACACATGTCTAGTCTGCCCATTCATTTGAGATGGTAGCAATCTGCTACTTGTCTCACAAGGTTTCAGAGTTTCATCTGTTGCTATGATAAGAACACTTTGACCAAAATCAATTTTAGGAACCAAGGGTCTATTTCATATTACGCTTCTAGCTCACTATCTATCATTGAGGATGAAGGGGGTAAGAACTCAATGCAGAAACAATAGAGGAATGCTACTTGCTGGCTTTCTTTAGGACTTATACTCTATTAGTTTCTTATGTAGCCCAATACCACCAGCCTAGAGATGGTACTGCCCACAGTAGGTCTAGGCCACCCTGCATCAATTAATGATCAAGACAGTCTCCCAGAGAGATGGCCAATCTGATGTAGACCATTCCTCAGAGGAGGCTCTCTTCTCAGATAACTTTAGGCTATGTCAAATGACAATGCTAACTAGGATACTCAGTAAGTGTTTTAATTGACATCTGCACGATTTTACCTTTTTTGACAATTATACTTCAGCAGTCTTCTCTGTTGCCTAGCACAAGGGCTGCTTCAGTGTGGTTTGTAATAAATGTTATAGAATGAATGAATAAAGCCATGAAGCTATTACCTTGTGAGCTCTTGTGAGTGCTACCAAGCTTGAACTTGACTGCACTTTTTAGTCACAGTTCGTGATAACTTGGAATTTGCCCAAGCTAAACCTATTCCATTAAACATGTCAGTCAACAACAATTGGCAGAAATGGAAATGCTTTATGCGATGCATAAAAAGCAATCCCTCAATATCTTTGCAGAGTATTCTCTATCTTTTTGGCCTTTTTCAATATCTAGTCATTTAACAAGAAGTATCAGTATTTCCAAGTCACCCCTCTGGCTACTGTACTGAAGAAAGCACAGCAAGCTCCTGCCCTCTAGGAGCTGATATTTTAATTGGTGAGAAGGGTGTAAAACTACACAAATAAACAGAACCCTGCCCAAGAGAGCATGCAGAGTCTGCAATGCCTGCTTTGTGAACTTTAAATCCTGTCCTGTTCAATAACAGGGTCTATCCATTTGCATCATTTGTCTGTCTCCCTCCCACCATAATAAGCAGATGCATAAACTTGAAGTTGGATGCTCAGCCACCAATGGTGGCTTCTCCCCTCTCTTCCCATCATCAGGAGAACACAGAGGACAAGAAAGGCATTCTCAAAGTTCAGCCTTTTCAAGGTCCCTTCGATCTGCCCTTTGGGGTGGTTTTCTGATTTCCACCCACGCTCTACACCATATCCCCCACAGAAAACCAGAGCAATCTTATGAGCACAGAAGACGTATCATATTATACCATTGATTAAAGCATTTCTGAGGCTCGCCATATTTCTTAGGCTCAAGTGGGAACTCTAGACCATGGCTTTCAAGGTGAGTCTCTACCACCTTAATACTATTCGCAAGCCTTCCTTCAGTTGCCAAGTTTCCATAACTAAGGTCCCTGTCTGCTGCTGTTTGGATGTGAAATGTACCCATAACTCGAGGGCTTGTACACTTGATGGTGTATTTTAAGAAGCTGAGGCATCTTTAACTGTGCCTAGTGGGGCACAGCTGGAAGAAATGGGTTGACTAGAGGAAGGCATTTTGAACATTGCAATTAAGTTCCATTTCTTGCCTGAGTTCTGTCTGCTCTCTGGTTGGACTGTACCTTCTTGAGTTTGCCTTCAGTCACTGAGATAAAGCAGTCTGATGAGAAGAAACTTAGGAGAGGAAAAGCTTTATTTGATCTTACACGCTGTAGTGTAGGGAAGTCAGAGCAGGAACTCAAGCAAATGCTTGGAGCAGAAACCATAGGGGAATGTTACTGGCTAGCCTACTCACGGTCCCTCGCTTCTACAATAGAGGTCCACTGCCCAGGGAATGGTGCCACCCACAGTAGGCTGGGCCCTCCAATATCAGTGAACAATTAAGACGGTGTCACACAGATGTGCCCACAAGCCAATCTGATTTGGGCAAGCCCTCAATTGAGAGTCTTAGGTGACTCTAGACTGTGTTGACAGTTAAAACTATCTTGGACAGAGACTTTGTGGTCAGTGTGTAAGTCTTTCTTGCTCAGATGCACTGTACTTCTAGATGAGGAGCCAAAGTAACCCCCTCCTGCTTGAGCCTTCTTTGTCTCAGAGGTATTGTACAACCCAGCACCTTTGTGTTGGTTGGTTTTTCTTCCCAGGATGCTTTCAGGATTCTGTAAAGCCCAGTTCTTCTCCTCAGTCTCCATTTCCCTTTCCAGAGGTAAGCAGCTTTCTCCCCTCTCTACCATTTCCTTCCATTTAAATTTATTTGAAAGGGCACTTGTCTTTTATATTTTCTTTGTTTCCTCTTTTTCTATTTGTCTTCTGTTTCTCTTCAGATGGTCAGGTCTTGTTCATTGACCATCCTTGCTTAGTGCTCAGGTATCAGTCATTAAATGGATGAGTCAAATAGATGTGTCATGTCGTATTCCTTCCACCACAGGATAGAGAGAACAAATATGCTGGTTAATTTTGTGTGTCAGCTAGAGTGTATCTTGGGATGCCTACGTACCTGGTGAAGCGGTACGTCAGGGTGTGCCTGAGAGTCTTTCTGGGAGAAATTAGAGTGCACGTTGATAGACATGCTAACAAAAATGAATGTTAGTGGGCCTGACTGGAACCAGAGTAAAGAGGGAAACTATGGGACTCCTTTGTCTACTCTTTAAGCTAGTACTTTAGTCTTTTGAATTTGCTTTTATTGATTCTCAAGCCATTAGCTTCACCTTGAAATCTATACCATTGAGTCTCCAGTTCTCTGGCCTTGCAGCCTATTAGCAGCCATCAGATCTTCATTTTGCAGAGGGAAAACAATACCTTGCAATAAACTTCTTGATAGCTGTATATAATACACACATAGTGTACACTATGTATGGTCTAGTATATATTTGCATATTATGTTTATTGTATGTATTTACATGTTTATTATACTATTTCTGCTTCTATGGGGGAACTGTGACTAACCCATCAAGTTTTCTTTGAGAAACACAGGCTGCTTTTGTGCCTGCTAAGGTTTGTAGGAGATATTCTCTATTGCAAATAGAACTTGGAGAGAGCCCACTAACTTCCAGAGACTTTGGTTGCTGGGGTTGCTTGCATTCAGCTCCTCTTGCCTGAGTGACACTTCTTCCCTCCCAGTCTAGTCAAAGCTATTGATCTCCAAGTGTGGCTCAGGTTTCACAGTCCCAGAGGCAGCTATAATTAACCACTGGAGCCTTGAAAAGCTCTCCCAAGCTAAGCTGGAGTGAGCAACATTTGTAAACAGTAGTTAGTTAGAAGAAAAGGTAAAATTGCATGTGTCAGCCTGTTTTCTGTCAAATGTGTTTTGAGGTTCAAAGGGATTATATGAAAATGACTATGCAAGGGTTCTTCATTGTATCTGCCTGAGAGAGAGCGAGAGAGCGAGAGAGCGAGAGAGCGAGAGAGTGCATGAGAGAGAGAGAGAGAGAGAGAGAGAGAGAGAGAGAGAGAGAGAAGAAAAAGCTCTTGGTAAAGTAGACTAGTGGGTACCTTTTTATGCAAACTAAGGCAGGAATATTCAAAGAACAAAATAACCATGTAATGAGGGCCATTTCTCATCTGTCGGCTACGTGCATAGAGGAGCTGGAGAGCAGCCTACAGAAGCCAGTGCATCTGACTCTCATGGCATTTACAGGGTATAAATGGCCAGGTCTGCCTTCTCAGTGAAGGCAGATTAAAGCTAAAAGTTAATCCATTAATTCATCCATGCATCCATGCATCCATGCATCCACACACTCATCTAACCGTTCATCCAAGAACTATTTTTATCTCTTTCTGTGTGTGCATGAACAGCATACCTGCATGTGTTTAGACACGCCTGTGGAGGCAGGAGGTTGATTTTGGGTGTTTTCCTCAATTTCTGCCCACTTTATTTTTTGAGACAAGGTCTTCCTGAGCCTGGAGTTCACCAATTCAGCCAGACTAATGGGACAGCTAGCAAGTTCCTAGAGAATGTTCTGTCTCTGGCTCCCAGTGTTGGAATTACAGGCATGCATCACCACACCCAGTTTTTTATGTGGGCTCTGGGGCTCTGAACTCAAGTTCTCAAGCTTGCTTAGCAAGCACTCTACTGACTGAGCGATTTCCTTGGCCCAAGAACTTCCTATTGGTTACCTTTCTTATCACAAATATCTGTCAAAAGTGGTTTAAGAAAGGAAGTTCTCTGCTGTTGCATGGTCTGATGATAATGTTCATTATGGAGGAGGGGAGGCATCAGGAACGGGAGACAAGACAGCCTCTCAAGCATCTGTTCTGAGTTATCTAAGATGCATGAGCAGATTATTGGGGAAGCAGTATACTGTATGTTGATGTATCCTACATCAAGTCAGAGAAAGACATCATCCTGAAGAGTGTTGAAGATCCTTGTGTGTTCCTTTCTCATTGCAAGCCCACTCCTGTAGGCACTAATACTATTTTAATTAAAGTGGTCATCATCATTTCAATAGGATTTCAGTTAATTTTTCTTTTCTTTGCATACAGTTTCATCTTGGAAATATCTGGTCATAGTTTTTTTTTTTTTTTTAAATGGTAAAAAGTTACCAACTTTTAAAAACCCGGGCATGATAGAAATCAGGTTCCTTTGGGAAATTAATAAGCAGTTGATTTCCTTTGTCCTGGTGGGTCTTCTTACTCAACTCCCTCTCAACTTGTCACCTTGTCTTGTTTGGCCAGATAGGAGACCCTTTTTGGTCCTTGTGTCTCCTGACAAATTTAAAGTGCAGTGTTGATTGATGCCCAGAGCTGGGATTATCAGGTTCCTGGTGGAAATTTGTCCTGATTGCTGACACTCCACAGGCGCCATGTTCTTTTGGATGACACTGAGCAAGGGCAGAGATGATCACTGGTTCAACACAGGCAGCAGGGAAGAAAGTCATTCATATGCATTTTCAATGCAAAACCTGAAAGAAGGTGAAAGTTTTCTCTTGCATATTTTATGAAGTGTGTCTTAGTCAACGCTTATATTTGCAAAGACAAAGGAAATTAATATTCATATGGGCATTAGAGGAAGGAGAAAGGAAGGATGCTTTAGAATCTTCAGGTTCCGGCTCTGTGTCTCAGTGGTGATGGACAGGAGGAGCTTAAGCCTTGGACTCAGCCAGACTTGGGCTCTAGCTCTGCTGTTGTGTTGAGATACAAAGACCTAAAACACTCTTCTGGGAAATGCAATGATAACACCTCCCTCACAGTACTGCAAAAAGGAGTCAATAAAATGACCTCAGGGGATTGGGTGAAGGAAAGATCATCAACTCCATGTGCGCAAATAAATTCTCAATTTGCTTCTTGGGGTGTGAAGGCAGAGTGATACATCTGGTGGTGAACTGGTGAGAGAAATGTTTTTCATTTAGGCAGGTTTGGAAGACAAAAGGAGTCTGAAAAATTAAAGTACCTCCCTATATTAGTTTTAATAGAGAATGTTTTTTATGTGTATGAATCAGAAGATAGGTCCAAGGCTAAGCTATTCCACAGAAGACCAGAGGCTCTGAAGGTGAAGGAACCTGGGAAAATCGTGGAGCTTGTCTTGCAGGGAGTGTATCTGGCTCTTAGAAGCTGTTTTTGTTTGGTTGTTTGTTTGTTTGATTGGTTGGTTTTGCTTAAAAGCATTGACTTGTCACCGGTCTCTATGGTAGCTAAAATCTGAACAAACCTCTGACACCTCCACCTTCATTTCCGTGTTTCCTTTGTTGTAGGTCTGTTACCTGCTCAACTCTAAGTGTATGCTTGTTGATCATCCAGAGAGTATCTATGTAGAGACTCTTCTTGTTGTCCTTCAAGAATAAATGCACAGAGATTAACTGAAGGATCTAGGTCATTTCCATTGCTGTGACAAAATGATCTGACATAAACTGGCTTAGGAGAAAAAGAGGCTTATTTCAGCTTACACTCCCATCTTATAGTTATCATTGTGGGGAAGTCAAGGCAGAAACTTCAAACAGTTAATCACATCACATTCACAGCCAAGAGCAGAGAGAATGAATGCACTCATTCACTTGCTTGTGGCTCTACTTACCTTGACTTCTCAACTCTTATGTATTTCAGGCTATCCTACCTGGGCAATGGTACTGAGCACACTGGGATGAGTCTTCCAACATCACTGAACTTAAGATAATCCCCATAGGCCAATCCAATGTAGAGGAGTCCTTATGTAGTAGTAGGCTTTCCCCTATGGCTCATAATCTATGTGAATGCTCGAATAAGAATCATCCCCATAGGGTTATATATTTGAATGCTTGGTCACCAGTAAGTGGTACTGTTTGAAAGGATTACAAGGATTAGGAGGTATGGTTTTGGTAGAGGAAGTGTGTTAATGGAGGTGGGCTGTGAGGATTCAAAAGCCCATGCCAGGCTCAGTCTCTTTCCTACCCTTTCTGCCTGCTGTCTGCTGCCTGTTGACCAGACTGTTTCTCTTAGTCACTGTTCTAGCACCATGTGTGCTGCTATGCTCCCTGACACAATGATAATGGACTAAGTTTCCAAAACTATAAGCAAACCCTCAATTGAATGCTTTTTTTTCTATAAGGCCCACAGTTAAATGTGTGGGTCTACATTTCACTTCAAGGACGCTTGGGGGTCAGAATGTCCCTCTGGGAGGTGAAACACAGAATCACTAGGTGACATTCCTTTCTCCACATTGGGGTACTGAGCTTTTGGGATGCTACCATGCTGCTCAGGGGAGATGAAATGTAACCTAAAATAGGGGTCCCAGTCCATGTTTCTCTGAGTATGGGTGTGGAACTGAGATGATCCTTGGTTGGGGGAATCTAAGTTAGCTCAGGGTGAGTGCCAGGCATGCTGGGATACCTTCTACCAGAGATTTAGGCAAGGCTCTGTTATGACAAATCCATGGCAGTCCTTGTTGAGAGAAGACAGTACTTAATTTTCCAAATTGTTTATTTATGGCAGAAATGGATGCAAACTACTTATTCAGGATGGACCAGAGATTAAATACCTTTTGCGGGAAGGGATGCCCAGGGTGGGAAATTCACTGGCTAGACACCCAAGGCCTATCTAGATACCTCATTAGCATGGAGAACTCTAGGCTTTATGCTGCATCAGGGTCTTCTTAGTGGGGTGTTGTGGTCAAATGCTCCAGGACAAGAACTTGGTCGGGAGTAGATCCAAATGTCTACTGTTCTCAATTATGATAATTGCTGGAGTTCCTTAATCTGCTTGACCTTACCAGCTTTTCTGTCTGGTGACACGGTTCCACTTGCCCCACATTACTGGGTTATGGTGTCTCTTCACAGCAATAAAACAGTGATTAAGACGGCCTATCTGGTTTCAGGGGGTTGGCTACTCTCAAAGTGTTTTAGGTATAGACTCAATCTCACAGAATGAGCCTTAAATCCAGTGTTTAAAATACGGTTGGTTTTTCATAACATTTGTTCCATGTTTGCACTAGTCCATCTTGCAGGTTGGCTGCTGTTGTAGATTGTTGTGCTTCTCGCTGGGTAATATGATTACCTTTCCCCTCTGATAGCAGGTAAAGTGCCTTCTAGTATCATGAACATAGTAGGAGGTAGTTAGGTACCAGCTCGACTTCTCTGTGTTTGATGACATGAGTAAGAGGTATCTTGAGCAATATGGCCTTATGATAAGGTTGTGGAATAGCCAACAGCCTTGGCCTATCCTCTCTATCACACCCTTATGCCACACACATAAATACAACAGACACATGCACACACGCACACACTGGCATATAGATATGCACACACATAAACAAATGCATGTATACAGACATACAGTAGACACCCAACAGACACATGCACTCTTAATATACACACAAATACATAATGTAGACATGAGGAGATAAGACATACACCCACACACAACAGATACATGCACATGTACATGCATATAGATATGTTCCTTACATACAAATAGACATAAACTGTATACAAATGCACATTGTACACAGATACAAAATACAAAATACACAGAGATATAGACACAAACATGCACACATGCCTGTACACACCTCTACTGTATTCCTTTTATGTTTCCCAGCTTAATGTATCTGAGTTTGGGATTCTGTCTTACAGTGGGATGTGGTCTCCCAGAGAAATGGGTCTTGTTTATTTCTGCATGATCAATGGCCATGCTGGGCCTAGAAATTACAATTCAAGTGGGTGAATGAGCATGTTCATTCCATCAAAAAAATATTTGTTGAACCTCTAATTGTGCTGCCTGTGGTTTGAAGAGGTGTTGGAGGTATGCAGTCAACATGAATCTTTGCCCTTGCTTATGTAGGAGTGCTAAGGGTTAGGGACACATAGTACATATATTAAAATTGCTTCATATGGAAAAAGAATTGTCAACAGCTTTAAGGAAAACAAAAATGGGAATAATATGCATTGGGAAAACTGTGGATGTGGTCCAAACTCAAAGAAGGATGATTGGAGAAGGCCTCAGTAGAAAGATGCTAATTTGATCAAATTTTCAAAAGAGGGAGCCATATTGAAAATGGAGAACAGTAATCTAGTCAGAGGAAGCAGCTATACCAAAGCCCTGAGGCAGGAGCATGTCTGGCACATCTGAGAGATAGCTAAGGAGGTCTCGTAGAGTGGGCAATGGAAGAGACTCATGTAAATCCTTGTAGGTTGTTGTGTGGGCCTAGGATACTGCAGTAAATGAAGTAGGTCCTGAGGAATCTTGAGAACAGGCATGACAAGCTATTGTAGCTTCATTTTTCCCAATCATTTTGGCTTTCAAGATCCAGAAAGAACTGCCAGGGAGTGGCACACAGATGGGCAAAAGCAAATGAGCCAATTGTAAATGCATGCATTTGGGGAGGTGGGGTCAGATTTTCCCCTTGACATAAAGAGGCAAGATTTTAAAAAGTAGTCTTGATTAGAGGCCACCAAAGACTTTTTTTTGAGGTTAGGCTGGCATCTGACAAATGTCAGCATTTCTGGACATAAAGGAAAAGCCTAGATGAGACGTGGGAATTTTACTTTTAGTGACTCCTCTCTCGATGTCTCTGTCTCTGTCTCTGTCTCTGTCTCTGTCTCTCTCTCTCTCACACACACACACACACACACACACATGCACATGTCCTCCCCCCCCCCCCCCCGGTGGCTTAATGGAACTGTAACAAAGCTTTATCTTGGAAGCCTGGGTTTCAATTCCAGCTTTAGGTTTCCCAAAAATTTGACCAAACCTCTCTTGATCTTGATTGGCTCATTCACAACTGTGTGAGCCTGACAAGACTGTGAGAAACAAATACTTTATCATACGTGTTCCAGATCTCTTTTTGATCCTAGAAATTTGCAAAAGGAACAGTTTTTTAAAGATTGAACACAATGATGTATTTCTTTACCTTTTCCAGCACTACAGACTGAGCCTAGAGCTTCATGCCTTTGAAAGCATCCCTAAATCTGCTAAAGAGCCAGATTCTCAGTCTTTGTCTCAGGTGTACTAGTTTGACTATTTAAAGTGAAGTGCCTCAGACTTCAGATTCTTTTTGATTGTTTTTTGAGACAGGGTCTCCCCATGTAGCCCAGGCTAGACTTAAACTCACATCTTCGTGCCTCCACCTTCCAACTGCTGGAATTCTAGGTGTGGATCATTATAGATTATGATGTTTGACAAGCTCCCAAATATCTGACAACAAAGCCAGTTTGAATCACACTGAAACATCGTAGGTGAAGGATGCTCTGTAAGTGCAAAGAGTTTCTCAGATGTGAACCTCATGTTATCGTGATTTTCACTAATTTTGAATACCTGGTGTGAGAGCTAGCTTTAATTATCACCTAGGCACAACCCAGAATCTCCTTGAAAAGGTCTCAGTGAAGACTTGTCTGTGTTGGTTGTCCTGAGGAAGTATCTGTGGAGGGATGGTCTTGGTTGAGTATTAATGGATGTGGGAAGATACAGTGTGCTATAGGCACCACCATCCTCCAGGCTGGGTGTCCTAAACTAAGAATGGAAGACTCAAGGCGAACATAGGCAAGCAAGCATGTATGCCTCCATCTTTCTCTGCTCTTGATGTGGTGTCATGTGATTTAGTTAACACCCCCACTTCCTTACAATAATAGACTGTAAAGTGAAATTATGAGCTAAAATAAACCCTTTATTCCCTAAGGTGTTTTTCCTTAACAATATATTTTATCATAGCAACAGAAATGAAATGAGAACACTTGGTAGGATTAAGTTCTAGAGTCAGCTAAAATTAACATGACTGACTCCATGTGTGCCAGGTCCAGCATGGCCATGGAAGGGAAGGGACTGTGTGACACAGCTCCCGCCTCTGAAACAGAGCCAGCAGGGTGAGGATTATCTCCAGTGCTTATGGTTGCTGTAGGCATATGGCCTGCTTGTATAATAAAGTATATATTTTACTCTATGTTCCTCCTTTGGGGAATGTTCTTCCTGCCAAGATTCTTGGAGAATGTTTTTCCTGCCAAGGTTAATGATTCCATGATAGTCAGAAACAGTATGATTCCAGGAAGCAAGAATATGTCTATTGTTCCTCAGCAAATTGGTAACACTGTAACTGTGGCCTTAAGGACAGCTCCTAAGGCTGTGGGAAAGAACTCTGAAAACATAAGTTCAAGAATCTATAAATCAATGTAAGAACTGTTCTTTACATGATTTCTCAGCTATACAAATTATAAAGATGCAATACAAATTCTCTGAGAGGTTTCACGAACCTGAAAGAACAGCTGCAGTAACGAACCAGCTTTGTTAGAAAGATATTAAGGAAGGAGATAAAGAGTTTTAGGGAGATCTCAGGCAAGAGCCCACCCAGGTAAGCTTTTTGATTGCATTTGCAGTTGAATAAAGAATAGTTTGGACTTTTAATCTGGAATGAAATACAATCTGGAAATGGAGTGCACACTTATGATCCAGATCTTATTTTTTTTTTAATTTTTAAAAATAAATTTATTTATTTATTTATTTATTTATTTATTTATTTATTTTGTATTCACTTCACATCCAGCTCACTGCCTCCCTTCCTGGTTACCCCTTCCCACAGTCCATTCCTCCCTCTCCTCTCTTCTTGTCCTCTGAGCAGGTGAGGCCACCCAGGGTATATCCCAACCTTGGCAAATCAAGTCTCTGTGATGTGAGGAACATTCTCTCCCACTGAGGCCAAACAAGGCAGCCCAGCTAGAATAACATATTCTACATATAGACAACAGCTTTTGGGATAGCCACTGCTCCAGTTGTTCAGGACCCACATGAAGACTAAGCTACACATCTGCTACATATGAGTGGGGAGGCCTAGGTCCAGCCTGTATATGTTATTTGGTTGGTAGTTCGGTCACTGAGAGCCCCAAGGGTCCATGTAGGTTGACTCTGTTGGATTTCCTGTGGAGTTTCTATGCCCTTTGGGACCCACAATCCTTCCTCCTATTATTCCATAAGAGTTCCCAAGCTCCATCCACCATTTGGCTGTTGGTGTCTGCATCTGTCTGAGTCAGCTGCTGGGTGGAGACTCTTAGGGCAGCCATGCTATGCTTCTGTCTGCAAGCATAACACAGTATCATTAGTAGTGTCAGGAACTGGTGCTTTCCCATGGGATGGGTGTAAAGTTGGGCCAATTATTAGTTGGCCATTCCCTCAGTCTCTGCTCTATCCCCCATTCCTGCATTTCTTGTAGACAGGATAAATTTTGGGTCGAAAGTTTTGTGGGTGGATTGATGTCCCTATCATTCCCCTGGGGTTCCTGCCTGGCTACAGGAGGTGGCCTCTTCAGGTTCCATAGCCCCAGTGCTGTGAGTCACAGCTAAGATGTGAATCACCCCATTGATTCCTGGGTGCCTTCCTTATCCCTGGTCTCTGTCTGTTTATGCCCCCCACCTCCCCACCCCTGTCAGTTTCAGATTTCCATTCATTCTTATGACCATCTGGCTATCTCTCTTGCCTCACCCCACACCTGATCTTGAGTGCTCCAAGTCCCCTTTCCATACCCTATCTGCAAATGACTTCTTCCTTTCCAACTTGTATCCCTTTGAGCTCCTTTAGTTGTCTTATTGCTCTATCTAGAACCTCAAATACTATTTTGAAGAGATACAGAAAGTAAACAGTCTTTTCTTGTCCCTGATTTTAGTAGAATTGTTTTAAGATTCTCTCCATTTAATTTGTTGTTGACTATTGGCTTGCTGTATACTGCCTTTATTGTATTCAGGTATGTGTCTTGTATCCCTGATCTCTCCAAGACTTTTAACATGAAGGGATGTTGGACTTTGTCAAAGTTTTTTTCAGCATCTAATGAGATGATCATGTGTTTTTTTTTTTTTTTTCAGTTTGGTAAGATGGCCATTTTCACCATGTTAATCCTACCTATCCATGAGCATTGGAGATCTTTCCATCTTCTGAGATCTTCTTTAGTTTCTTTCTTTGGGGACTTGAAGTTCTTGTCCTACAGATCATTTACTTGCCTGGTTACAGTTACACTAAGATATTTTATATTATTTGTGGCTATTGTAAATAAAGGGTGTTTTTTCCTTAATTTCTTTCTAGGTCCATTTATATGTATAAAGGAGAGCCACTGATTTCCTTGAGTTAATTTTGTACTCAACAGTCCTTTAGTTTTCTTATTGCTTTGGCTAGAACTTCACTATCTATATTGAATATCAATATCAATGTTAAATAGATAGAGAGTGGGCAGCCTTGTCTTGTCCCTTATTTTTGTTGAATAGCTTTAAGTTTCTGTCCAGTTAGTTTGATCTTGGTTATTGGCCTGCTGTATATCGATTTGACCATGTTTAGGTATATGCCTCATATCCTTGATCTCTCTAAGACTTTTAACATGAAGGGGTGTTGGACTTTCTCAGAGGCTTCTTCAGCATCTTATGAGATGATCATGTGATTTTCTTTAAGTTTGTTAATATTGTGGATTATGTTGATGAATTTTTATATATTGATCCATCCCTGCATCCTTAGGATGAATCCTACTTGATCATGATGGACAATGTGTTTGATGTGTTCCTGGATTCCATTTGTGAGTATTTTATTGAGTATTTTTGCATCAATGTTCATAAGAGAAGCAGTCTGAAATTCTCTTTCTTTGTTGGGTCTTTGTGTGGTTTAGGTATCAGTGTGTCTGTGACCTTATAGAATGAGGTCGGCAGAGTTCCTTCTGTTTCTATTTTGTGTAATATGTTGAGGAATGTTGATATTAGCTCTTCATTGTAAGTCTGGTAGAAGTCTCCACTAAAACAATCTGGCCCTAGGCTTGTTTGGTTGTGAGACTTTTAATGACTGCTTCTATTTATTTAGTGGTTATAAAGCTATTTAAATGTTTGCCTGATCTTTATTTAACTTTGCTAAGTGGTATCTGTCTAGAAAATCATCCATTTCATTAATATTTTCCAATTTTGTGGAGCACAGGCTTTTGAAGCAAGGCCTAATAATTTTTGAATTTCCTCAGTATCATTGTTATGTCTCCCTTTTCATTTCTGATTTTATTTATTTGGATACACACTCTCTCTCTTTTGGTTAGTTTGGCTAAGGGTTTGTGTATTTTGTTGATTTTCACAAAGAATCCGCTCTTGGTTTTGTTGATTCTTTCTATTGTTTTCTTTGTTTCTAACTGATTGATTTCAGCCCTGATTTTATTTCTTGCCTTCTATTCCTCTTTGGTTCCTTCTTCTTCTTCCTCTTCTTCTTCTTCTTCTTCTTCTTCTTCTTCTTCTTCTTCT
>JADRCH010000128.1:5252588-5277421 GCA_019843965.1 Rhynchomys soricoides | reverse complement strand
CTCCTCCTCCTCCTCCTCCTCCTCCTCCTCCTTCTCCTGCTCTTTGTTCTTCTCATTCTTCTTTCTAGAGCTTTCAAGTATACTTTTAAATTGTTGGTATGAGAACTTACCTTTTATGAACTTAGCTTTTATGGAGGCACTTAGTGCTATGAACTTTCTTCTTAGCACTGCTTTCATTGTGTCACATAAATTTGGGTATGTTGTGCCTTCATTTTCATTGAATTCTAGAAAGTCTTTAATTTCTTTCATTATTTCTTCCTTTACCAAGAGATCATTGAGTATAGAGTTGTTCAATTTGTACTAGTGTGTAAGCTTTCTGGTGTTTCTGTTTTTGTTGAAGTCCAGCTTGAATCCATGGTGGTCTGATAAGGTACAAGGTACTATTTCAGTTTTCTTGTATCTGTTGAGACTTGCTTTGCAACCAACTATAGAGACAATTTTGAAGAAAGATCCATGAGGTGCTAAGAAGGTATATTCTTTCTGTTTGAGTGAAATATTCTATATATGTCTCTTAGGTCCATTTGATTCATAACGTCTGTTAGAGTTGTTATTTCTCTGTTCTGTTTTTGTGTGGATGATCTGTCAGTTGGTGAGAGTGGGATGTTGAAATCTCCCACTATTAATGTATGTGGGTCCAAAATACAATTTAAGATTTGGCAATGTTTCTTTTACAAATGTGGGTGCCTTTGTGTTTGGGGCATAGATGTTCACATTTGAGATATCATCTTGGGATTTTGTTGTTGTTGTTGTTTTTGATGAGTAGGAATTGTCCTTGACCAAGTCTTTCAGTTAATTTTTGTTGAAAATCTATTTTATTAAATATTAGGATGGCTACTCCAGCTTGCTTCTCGCATCTATTTACCTGGAAAGCTTTTTTCCAGTCCTTTACTCGGAGGTAATATCTATCTTTATTGCTGAGGTGTGTTTCTTGTATGCAGCAGAATGATGAATCCTATTTTCACATCCATTCTGTTAGCCTGCCTCTTTTTATTGAGGTTGAATACATTGATGTTGAGAGATATTAATAACCAGTGATTGTTATTTCCTGTTATTTTGATGTTGGTGGTGTTAGTGTGTGTGTGTGTGTGTGTGTGTGTGTGTGTGTGTGTGTGTGTGTTTCTGTGTGTTTCCCTTGTTTTTCCTGGTATGGAATTACTTATGTAATTTCTATGTTTTCTTGGCTGTAGTTATACTTCTTAGGTTGGAGTATTTTATGTAAGGCTGGATTTGTATATAGATATTGTCTGAATTTTTATTTATTTTAAAATATCTTGTTTTCTCCATCTATGGTGATTGAAAGTTTTGCCTCATACAGGCATCCAGGTTGGCATCTGTGGTTATTTATAGGTTGCAAGATATCTGTCCAGCCCCTTCTAGCTTTTAGGGTCTCTGTTGAGAAGTTGTGTATAATTCTGGTAGGTCTGCCTTTGTATGTTATCTGGCTTTTTCCCTTTGCTACTTATAATATTTTTTTCTTGGTTTTGTAGATTTTGTGTTTTGATTATTATGTGCTGTGAGGATTTTTTTTCTGGTCCAGTCTAATGAGTGTCCTATAAACTGCCTGTATGTTTATAGGCATGTCTTTCTTTAGGTTGAAAAGTTTTTCTTCTATGATTTTGTTGAAAATATTTTCTGGGCCTTGGGCTTCTTCTATTCCTATTATTCTTAGGTTAGGTCTTTTTATGGCCAGATTTCCTGGCTGTTTTGTGTCAGAGATTTTTTAGATTTAACATTTTATTTGACTGATGTATAAATTTCTTCGATTGTATCTTCTATGCCTGAGATTCTTTCTTTCATCTCCTGTATTCTGTTGTTTGTCTACTTGCATCTGTTATTCCTGTTCTCTTCCCTAGGTCTTCATACTCTACTATTCTCTCAGTTTATGTTTTCTTTATTGCTTCTATTTCTACTTTCAGGCCTAGTTTTCTTTATTTTCTTTACCTCTTTAATTGTATTTTCCCATCTATCTTTAAAGAATTTGTTTCCTCTTTAAAGACCTCTATTGGTTTGATTGTATTTTCCTGTATTTCTTTAAGGCATTTATTTCTTCTTTAAAGGACTCTATCATATTTACAAGATTATATTTAAGATCATTTTCTTATGCTTTGGTTCTGCTAGTATATCCAGGGTTTGCTATTGCTCTGGCTGTATGATTGTGTTCTTTCAAGGTCCTTTAGACATCTGGGTGGCTTTGTTCCCTCAATGTTCCTGTTGCAGTAGGTGTTGGGAAGAGTGTTTACCTCAATGGTCCTGGTGTGACAGGTGGTGGGTATCTTATGGGTATGGTTCTGGATCCACAGGTCTGTATGGCTTAGGAGCCACAGGTCCAATGGAGGTGGGCAGAAAGGCAGGGGAAGAAGGGAAGTTCAGAGGGGATAGCAGGCTGCTTAGGTCAGCTTGATGTGTCTCAACAGAGTGTGATTGAGAGCTCTGGGCTGGAAGAAACAGGCTTTTGAGCTGGATCCTGAAAAATAATGGCCTAGAAGAAATTAGGTCTAGGCATGGTGGTATACATCTTTAATCTCAGGAGACAGAGGCAAGTAGATTTCTGAGTTCAAGGCCAGTCTGGGACAAAGCAAGTTCTAGCTGAAGACAAGCTTAGGTCCAGGCAGGGTCATACACGTCTTTAATCCCAGCATTAGGAGACAGAACCATGAAAATCTCTTGAGTACAAAGTCTGTCTACAAAGCAAGTTCCAGGACAGTCAAGCTTAAGTAGTGAAGGAGTTGGAAAATAGAAAGCTGGTGATAATATAATAGAAAAATGGAGCCATGTTCCAGCTTCAGCAAGCCACTGAATTTGACAGCTTTCAGCAGCTTTGACCATGTGGCTCTGTCTTTATAGTCAAGGGGCTAAGGTCATAAAAAATGCTGATTCATGGCATAATAAAAAGGGAACCTGGGGTAACTGATTTAGTTGATATGCAATTCCTAAGGAAGTATCTTATGCAAAATAAGACTAGGTTTTTGTCTGTAAGAGAGTGCTATCTTGAGTAGAACACAGAGCTGTCAACTTCCATCCATCACTAACTTCAAGTTGTTCATCTGCTGCTCACAAACACCCCTTCCTTTGGACCATTTCCTAAGCTGAGGCTGGTCCTCAGCATGTGTGTCTGTCATGTGTCCTCTGCACAGACCACCACGCTTAGAAGGGATACTTGGTATAACACTCTGCTGTCTCCACCTGTGAGTTCTTAATGAACTTATACAATGGATCTGCACATTTCTGCTGTGAAATATACCTTGCAAATAATCTAATTGTCCCAGATATATAAGTTAGTAGACATTACAACACAGTCAGCTGAACATTGGAATTAGTTTATACCTGTCACAGCACTTGATAGAGTTACAAAGCGTGTCCCCATAAATTAACTCCCCAGCTTTTTGCTATATCAGCCTTGTGATATGGATATTTTTATACCTAGTATTCAGATGGGGAAATTAAGCTGGAGAGTACTTGAGCAACACACTCAAAAATCACAAAACAAGATGATGGGGGAACTTAATGGCTCAATGGCTTACAGATTCTTGTGTGCTTCTGTGTTTGACTCTTCAAGAAATGAACCTGAGAATTAGCATTTTAAATGTGTTCTGTGTGATTAACAAATAATCAAGTAAATCTGGAAAATTCTAGTATACAATAATTGCCAAACTCATCAGTTCCCACTTTGACTGGAATTTGTCTTTAAAATAAAAACCTTCAGCTTGGTGTAGAGAAGAGATAGAGGTAGGGAGATCATGGGTTTGAGGCAGTATGGGCTTATAGTGAGTACAAGGCTAGTCTGAGCTACATATAAGACTGTCTCATGACACCAGCATAGCTCAGTGGGAATGCACATGGCCCTGGGTTCAATTCCTAGCATTGCCATTTTCAGAATAAAAGACTCCAGATAATAAAATATTATCACCCTAAAGAACTGAAAAGTTTAAATGTATTTAAATTTTAAATGAATTTAATTAAATTTAAATAAATTTAATATTTTAAATTTAAATACAATTAAATAAAATTAAATGTATTTAAACACAGGACATTGTTCCCTCAGATGCTCAAAGAAAACCCTTTATCATTATACAGATTTATAGTGTGCTCCTGGCCGAGGGTAACTGTGTTTATTTGAAAAAGACAACATGGTGAAACCACAGAAGTATGATATTCAGCAGCACAAAGAAATTGCAGTTGTGACATCTTTCGAAGTCTGTCCAGAATCAGGGACACTAGTTTTTTTTTTTTGGAAGACTTGGAACCAAGACAAGGGTCTTAGTCCCTCTCACACTGTATAATAAAAACCTCTGAAGATGGGCACTGTATAATGAAAAAAGGTTGAGTTGGCTCACAGTTCTGGAATTGTGAAGGGCTAGATCCTTCTGTCAGCCTGGTTCTAGTTGAGGACCTTGTGGCAGATAACATCATAGTGACAGGAATATGTGTATAGAAAGAGATGACATGCACAGGTAGAGATCTGGAATGTGAGGAGAGGTCAGATTAGGCCTTTTGTATGAGCTCTACCAATGGAATTAACCAGGCTTTTTGGAGAACAGAATTTCCTCCCATTTTCCTCTCTGTGTCAGGGTTTCTCTGCATAGCCCTGGCTGTCCTGGAGTTCACTCTGTAGACCAGGCTGACCTTTGAGCTCAGAGTTCCTCCTGCCTCTGCCTCCTGAGTACTGGGGTGAAGGGTATAGCCCACAGCCCATAGCTTGACATAATCACTTCTTTCTCAGCTCTGCTGCTTAAGCACACTTTTTCTAATCATCATGCTGAGGACCAGGCTCTGAGCACAGGGAGTTTTAAATGGATTCCCACATTTTTTGTTATGTACTATACTTTGCAAATAATTTAATTGTTCCAGATATAAGTTAGGAGACTTTATAATCAAACAGGAAAAGTACCTAATTGTGAAGATCCCAATTGATGTCTCTCTTTTTATTTCTGAAATAATTCTAGGATATTATGTAGCCCAGACTGGCCTTGAATTTACTCTGTGACTTATATTAACCTTAAGCTCCCAACCTCTGGAATGCCGGATCTACAGGTGTGAGCCTCGATGCCAGCTCTCCCAAACTAACTCTTACAAACCAGAACAGAGATATAGATCCCATTTATGCTCTGGGTGGGAGGAAACTAAGGAATAACTAATGATGTGATAGGCAGATTAGCCTTCCCAAGGGAAGAGAGATAGTGAAGTCTGCATGCAAGCACCAGGACAGTGCATCTAAAACCCTCACCCACATAGGAAGAAGCTGAGGAACACCTAAAGTACAGATTCTGTTTGGAAGTTTTGGGGGAAAGGAGCAGTATGCTGCAGGTGGTACCGGTACTAAAGGCCCATGAATCATTCTTACAAGAGTGAGGTCTTCTTGGTACTCATGAGATCGCTGTCACTGTGGTTGCCAGCACAAGGCCTGTACAAGACAGAAAGGTTCACAAACTCCAAACCCTGATGATGTATGGACAGTCATTGGACTCTGGAGAAAGTAGATTCAGTTTCCTTTAAGGGGGTCGACTCTGGCATGTTGAGATATAGATAGATATAGATATAGAGATAGAGATAAAGATAGATAGATATAGATATATACATATACATACAGTTAAGGGAAAGATGTGAGTGGATCTGAGAAGCGTTAGGGGGGAAAGTGAAAATATTATACTTAACATAGAGTGACTTATTAAAGCATTGTGTTTTAACGTGACTGATGAGTCCCTAGCAATGAATGAAGCATTCTGGGATATTCCTGTTGCTCACAGTTTTAAAAATGCATGAGTGTGGGTATAATGGTGTCAGCACACAAGCCCACAGAAGTCAAAGGTTAACACCAGCTGTTTTCCTCAATCGCTGTCTATCATACTTTTTGGGAATAGGGGCTTTCATTGAACCCAAAGCTCACTGATTTGGTTAGAATGGCTGGCCAGACAGCCACAGGGATCCTACTGTCTCTTCCTCCATAGATGTGCTGGCTAGGTTTTGTCAACCTGACACAGGCTATGGTTATCTGACAGGGGGACCCTCAATTGACAAAATGCCACCTTAAGATTAGCCTGTGTGAGATCTGATGAAGGTGGATAAAGAAGAGGCCAAGGGGGCTCCTCTTCTCTGTTGAGAAGGGGAGAAGGAGAGGGAGCAATGGGGGAGGAGGACTTTCAAGGGTGAGAATGGGAAAAGAAGAGGGAGCAGGACTGTGATCAGGATGTAAAGCGAATAATAATAGTAATAATAATAATAATTAATAATAATAAAGATTTGCCTGTATTGACAATCTTGTAGGGAGGGTCCAGTCTATTTTGGGGCTACCCTGGGTGAGTGGTTCTGAGTGGTATAGGAAGCAGACTGAGAATGGTGCTTCCTGGCCATGAGGTTCGGGAGTTGGAAGGAAACAGGCTGAGCAAGCCATGAAGGCCAATTCACAAAGCAGGGCTTCTCTATTGCCTCACTTCAGTTCTTGGCTTCAGGTTTCTGCCTTGAGATTCTTCTCTGAATTATCTCAGTTACCTCAGAATCATAAGTGGCAGAAAAGTTTGCCATTTTGGTTTCATTTTGTTCAACCCAATGGGCTAATTGGCTCACAGACTTGCTTGGATCTAAGGTTGGAAAGAAATTCAGACTTGACAGTCCCTACTCCAGGACAGCTGTAAAGATTATCTAGAGAGAATAAGTAACCCATGTTAGCCTATGAATTAACCCACTATATCTTCAACTGGAATTTACTGAGTGCTTATATGTCAAGGGATAAAACACAGTAATGAGGCAGCCAAATCTTTATGGTCATGAAACTTAAAATCTACTAGGGAGGATAGACACGGGTTATTAGGTAAGTATGTGGCATGCTGTCAAAGTTCTTTTCTGGGACTCTGGGGTGTCCATCCCCTAGCTGGGGCTGCTGAACTGCTCACACCTATATCTTTGTGTAAACGCTGGGTGTTAGACAATTAGGGCTGCCTAACACTTCTTCTCCTTCCCCCGGCAACCATCAGTTTATGACTGATGGCTGTGTGGGACAAGAGATTGGCACACTTGCACAAGGCAAGGCAAGCTGACTCAGAGAAGCACTTTCAGCTTTGGGGCTCCCAAAGGGAAGAAGAGGGCCAGACATCATCAGAATCCATCTCTGTTCATTTTTTTTTTTTTTCATGACTTGGTTCACTTCCTTAGGTCCCTTACAAACTTTGTCTGAGACAATTGCCTCAGGAAGTCAGCCCTTCACGAGGATCCTCAGGCTTTCCCACTGGGGACCCAGAATGAATCAGGAGATAATTCCAGGAGTAACCAAGGAAGAGTACAAGGGAGCTGCACAGGATATGTAAGACTAAGACTGGTCTGGCAAGAAGGTCTTATTTTAAATCAGGGTCAGTCATGAACCTTAGAAAACCTGAGTGACAGGAAAGAGCTGTCCATACAATGGCCCAGAATGAGGCATTTGTAGAGTAGCTGGGGAGGAAGTGACCTGGACATGCCTGAGAGCCTAGAAGAGAGCCAGGATGTGGAACATTTTGGGCAATAGGAGATTGAAAGGAGATCATGGCAAAGACACAATATCAGTGCTGATCTTGGTCTCTGTGGAAAGGTGGCTAGGCTGTATTTTAAATGTGATGGGAGAGATTGGAGAGTCTGGAACCCGATTTGGGTTATAATACGCTCAGTCTGGATACTGGCTGGGCACAGACCGGCCTGGAGAAGCAGTAGATGCTAAGTAAATGGTAGTTCTTCTGCTGGCAGCTGAGATGTGCCACATTTCAAGAAAGACCCCTGCGTAAGGAAGAAAGCTGACACGGCTGCCTCCCGAGGGCCATGGATTTGAGTTCTCTGATCCGCCATCTTCTCATTCTCATGGCCCTGTTTTCTCTCAACTCTTCTGTTAGAACTTTTTGTTATTGTTTCACTTATTAAAAAAATTTCAAGAATGCCTTTTCAAGCACATAATTTTCCCTTCAAGAGTCCTGTGTTTTATATCTCTTGTTGAAGGGTGGGGAAAGCTATTTTAGATGCTGGACAAACATATGTCTCATGGACACACATTATATTGTGTGACATATCAAATGACCCTAAGCAATAAGACATAAGACATGAGATCCTCGTGCGCTGTTGTTGGTTCCTTTCTTTTCTTTGAATGGGTTTTCCCGTGATTTAGAGTCTTGAAACAGGTGTTATCTCAGGCACATATGGCTGCTTTTGGAAATGCCTTAAATGGGGTCTTAGATCTCAGAAGAACTACAGTGCATTAAAATCATGCATTGCAGCCTATCCAATAGCACTGGTTGTGGTCACAGGTGTTGTGTGTAGTACCTACTACCCTGCTTTAAGCTCTGGGTGGACAGAGCTACCAGCCCTGCCCAGCTTCCCTCAGATGAAACACTCTCTCTCTCTCTCTCTCTCTCTCTCTCTCTCTCTCTCTCACACACACACACACACACACACACAGACACACACACAAACTTATTTTTAATATGCTTTAGCTCAACGGTCAGGTTCTTGTAATTCTTCCTCTGCTATCATGTTCTTCTTTTCGCCCCAGCTCAACACTTCTGAATCTGCTCTCAACTTTGGTTGCTTAGTTGCCTTTAGTTCTAGCTCAGCACCCTAAATCTGCCCTCAGCTAGATGTAACATGGCTGGTGACTATTTTTCTCTCCAAAGCATGGTGAATCAGTTTTTCCTCCCTTGCATCTGCTGTGGGAAAGCTAGAAGTCCCTGTATTCAGCCCAACTCATTGGTCATGAGCATCTTTATTGATCAATCAGGAACCAATTGGGGAACAGGACCTTCAGTGTTCCCAGGAAGGTTCCTGATCAAAGTATCAGATCAACCTCCTACACACAGGAGCACACCTTACGAGTATTGTCCACTGTGATTGTCACTAGCTACATGTAACCATTGAACCCTTGACATAGGATTAGTGACCATCATGAACTGTAAGTATTTATCTTGCCCCCCGTATGTGTAAGTGTGTCTGTATGTATGCATGTAAGTAAATTCTTTTATGTGAGGTTACATATGTATGTGAACATGTATGTCTGGATAGTACGGAGGCCTTATTTACTGAGTCAAGATCTTTTATTTGGACAGATCTCACTAATATGTTGTAGTCTAGTTAGCCATCTTACACTGAGGATCTCCTGTCCCACCTTTTGAGTGCTGGAATTACAACTAAGCTACCACATCCACTAGCGTTGACATGGGTTCTGGGAGTCTGATCTCTGGTTCTTATCCTTACTTTGTAGAAATCAAGCATTTTAACCACTGAGCAATCTTTCCAGTCGTCCCAACCCTGAACTTGAGGCAATGGATAGAACAAAGAGGCAGGTTGGCTGGAAATGGTGAAGGGCGGTTGAGTGGTATCAGTCCATCATGGTGGGGAGGCTGTTGTGAAGCGGAGCTGCTCACATTATAGTGGCCAGAAAGCAGAGGAAGGGAGTATAAGCAGTATCTAGGGCAAGATGCAGTTCCAAAGACATCCCTTCTTCCTGCAGTGACCCATTGTAGCTCTGTTTATCTGCTTCTTCGCTTGGGGTATCCTGACACTGCTGTACACCAGGATGAAGTCTGGAATAGGTGGGTCGGCAAGATCCTAGTTGGGCAATGAATGTTAGGGGTAGGGTGTGTGTGTGTGTGTGTGTGTGTGTGTGTGTGTGTGTGTGTAGAAGATCTTCTCCGAAGATTTTCATGTTACAGCTCTTCAGTGTTACAGCTCTTTTAGATAAGCATTCAATGAAAAAGCTCGCTCAGATGATATTCAATGAAACAGCTTGTGAGCATATACTTAATTTGGAAAAAAAACCCAAGGAGATATATATAACCTTGGAGAGTGGGAAGGAGTTTTTCTTAGGGTGAAGTTTCATTGGCTGAGGTTTATGATTCTGGGAATACCTTATTTGCATGGACAGGCATTTCAGGAAGTTGAACTTGTAATTTTGCCAAGGATTTTTGTGACATTCCTCAGGAAGAAGATTGGGGGTTGGGGTCCTCAGATCAGGTGGAGAAAAAGAAGCTCCACTATGAAAAGGAGCTGAGCTCCTTTGGGCTGAGCTCAAGAAAGCAGTCTGGATATGGTAGACTACAATTTTATTAGCAGGGAATTATATCCCAGTAATTCCAGTGCATTATAAATCCACCAAGGATTCACTAGGTCAGAGCCATCTCTGGAAACTCCCTCACAGGCAACCCCTAGAGGCACGCTTCATTAATCCCCTAGGTCAATGGTTCTTAACCTTCCCAACATGGTGACTCTTTAATATAGTTCCTCATGCTGTGGTGACCCCCAACAATAAAATTATTTTTGTTGCTATTCATAACTGTAGTTTTGCTACTGGTATGAGTCATAATGTAAATCTTCTGTGTTTATTTGATGGTCTTAAGCAACCCTTATGGAAAGGTGGGAGAATAGCTGCCCTAGGTGCTTTTAAATCTAATCGGTCAGAGGTCAACATTGGTCAATTTCTTCTGACACCTTCTGCTTTTACTCCACTTTCCATCCTGACCACTTTGCCCTGCCTAGGAAGGTTAGACTTCTTCACTGAATGTGGACATGAACCTTACTTCCTCATAAAAATTTAGCATAAAACACAAGGCACATACCTAAGCCTATTTTCATGAGCATCAGCTTCAGGAAAGTCCAATGAAACCATTGTTTTAACATGTAATCTTGGATTTGGGTTTCATTTCAAAAGTGAGAAAGACGAGGACTTGAGACTAAAGTGTATGGTTTCTTCCTTTATCCTAATCTGTCCAGTTTCATAAGTTTTATGCAAAGCATCCTGGGCCTACAGTTTCCACTTGGCCTTTCTCTTCTCTTTTCTCGGTCATCACCTGGTTTTTGAATTGTGAATTTTAAAATAGGGAAAAAAGCACCTCATGTGTGTTCTTACTCCTAAAGCTTGTACTGAGGACCAAGCCTGGGGAGAGGGGGACAAACCATTAAATGCAATTATCTTTGTGATTGGTGGACAGGAACTGGTTTCGTTAGGCCCTGGTGATGGAGGAGGGTCAGATGGGCAGGGGGAAGGTTATAACCCTAAAAAGAAACACAACCTGCCGGGCCGTGGTGGCGCATGCCTTTAATCCCAGCACTCGGGAGGCAGAGGCAGGCGGATTTCTGAGTTCGAGGCCAGCCTGGTCTACAGAGTGAGTTCCAGGACGGCCAGGGATACACAGAGAAACCCTGTCTCAAAACAAAACAAAAAAAAAAGAATGCACTTTTGTGGAGAAATAGTGCCTTACAATGCCCAATGTTTGTGTGTGGGGTGATAGTTTTAAAATAAACATTTCTACTAGACATTAAAAAACATAAAACATTCAAATACATTGAAAATGTAGGTAGTATTAAAACCCCCCTTTACCTCAACTTTCCCATTTTAGGACATAAATTTGTTACTAGTTCCTTGAGTGCTTTTCAAAATACACTCTTTAATGAATGCATAAGCATAGACAAATGTACCTCTGTGCCAGCCCTTTTAATAGAAGGGGTAAGGAAATGCAAGAGTATTTGCAGCCCCTCAGATGTGTATACACTGTTATCTGGAGAACAGAACAGCTCTGGCCCACTTAGAAAAATAAAAAATCTGCTGCTGAAGGGGACTTGGGTTGTCAGCTGTTGGCAGCCTTTGGCTTTTGTGACTGATGCTGCTATAAACCTCCCTGTTTATGTATCTTGATGCATTTCTGGAGGGAAATGAACTAGTGGGCCATGGAACGTGCATCCTGTCCTCTGTACTGTGGTGGAGGAACTGCCTTCCAGGATTCCCCTGATTGACCTGCCCCCCACCCTCTCACTCCCAGTGGCTTCACTAATGTGTTTGACACTTTTCTTAATGTTTTTCTAGCTTATTGGGTATGAAAGTTATTGTCTAGCTGTCTTAGTTAGCATGTCCTTAGTGACTTACCATGCCTCCCCCACCTGTGAACTGCTTGTCTCTCTCATTAATTTTTTTTAAGCAATATATTGGCAATTTTCTTATTTCTTTGAAACAAAGAAAAGAAATACTCCATACATTTTTTTCTTTATAGCACTGCAAATATGCATTTTTTCTTGGCTTACATAATTTTTCTTTGACTTTAATTTGGTGAAGCAGAAGTGTACTTATTTTGACGGAGACAAATCTCCACAGTAAGTCTTTAAGGATAACTAATCTTCTGAATACTGGTTTGTTTGGGTTTTTTTTGAGATTTCATCTTATTTTTAATTATGTGTATTTATCTGCGTGTACATGGCTGTCGTGTGTGTGTGTGTGTGTGTGTGTGTGTGTGTGTGTGTGTAAGTGCTTGGGTACAGTTGCCTGTGGAGGAAAGTAGAGGGAATTAACTCCCTCTGGAGTTACAAGCTGTTGTGAGCCTTCTGCTATGTGTGCTGGGAACCCAAGTCAGATCCTCTGAAAGTGCAGGAAGAACTATTAAGTACTATGCATCTCTCCAGCCCCAATCGTTTGGACTTTTTAAATTCCTATCCTGTTATTCCATAATTCAGTTATCCAAGACACATTTACTGAATACTTACTATGCCAGTCATGTTTTAGATGATAGGGTGCAAAATGGAAAAACAAAAACAAACATAAAACCAAATCTTTCTTTTTAGGAGTTAGTGGGAAAAGCAAGACAGCCCTAAACCACTGAAAGTTACTTTTATTGCGTGTTAGATGGCGATAAACACCACAGAGAAAGTAAAGCAAGTCCAAGAAATAGAGGGGCCAGAGGCACGAAGGCGAGCTAGGTAGGTTATAAGTGTTGAGCTCTGGGAAGGTGATCTTCCTGTGAAGGCGATGTTTGCGTAAACTTTGCGAGCCAGGATGTGAGTATTTGGTGAGGGGAGCATTTTGACAAACAAAACAAGCCTGTTAAGTGTAGAGGAACCAAAATAAGAACAGTAAGACATCCAGTAGTGATGTAACAGTGGAAAGGGCAGATCACAGGGTATTGATGGGTTTGGCTCTTATCCTAAACGAAGTGGGGGCCACAGGGATGACTGAGCAGAATCCAGAGGATGCTCTGATGCTCTGCCTATTGTATAGTTGTTGACTGAGTAGGGCAGAGGTGGGATCTGGGAGACCAGTATGGAGGCTGTTACTCATGAACTCAGGTGACAGTTAGTGATCATGTAAACTGAGTGTTTAGAAGAGGTTGGACTGTGGGTGTATCATAAAGGAGGGACCAATCCTAACATATTCAGGACATTATGGAAAAGAGAGAGCCGAGCCAAAGGAAACTTCAGTGTTGGACTGTGAAATGGAACAGTGATGTGAGCATTTACTAACACTGGTGGAGCAAGTCTGGAGATACACAACCCAGGGATCTGCTTTACCCTTGTGTGTGTGAGTGTGTGTGTGTGTGTGTGTGTGTAGTATTACTATTATTATTACTGTATGTGTATGAGTGTTTTGCCTGCATGTATATATTTGTACCACATGAATGTTGGTGCTCACAGAAGCCTGAGGTGGTCATTGGATCACTTTCCTGAAATTACTTGTCATTGTGAGTTGCTATGAAAGTGCTGGCGATTGAACACAGGTCACCTGCAAGAACCACATGTACTCTTAACTGCTGAGCCCTCTCCAGCCCCAATCTATTCATGTGCCTCAAGAACAAATGGTGAGAAGACAGCTGTGCATGTTATCTGAAGTAAGGAGAGTTCAAGGCTGGTGACTGTGGAGCTTAAGGACATGAACATTAGCCAGTACAGATGTGGGCATGGACAGAAGGTAGAACTTACAGAATATTGGGATCTTCTAAAAGGAGCAAGCATACAAGAAGCATGTCATGTCCATACCAGCCAGACTTGGCAGGATCATTTTCACAGCCAGTTAAAGAAATAAAAGATGGAGAAAGGGCTCAGAGCAGGAGAGGGCGTTCTGCTGACGGCTGCTATCTCTATTTGGGATTATGTTCGTTTAGGGTGTTCCACCTGATTACCTCACCCACTTCTCTCCATCTGTTAGACTACAGCTATCCATGGACCCCTCGACGCAGGGTTTGGGTACTGCTTTTGTCTAGAAGCAAGGCAATAAGTACAACAGAAGCCCCTGTCTTGTGTGTGCTTGGGACAGCTGCACTGAAGCCCTTGTCTCAATTGCTAATCATCTGGGAAAGCATGGGCAGTAGAAGTGCCTTGTATTGCAGGAAGCAAAGGACCATTAAATTCCAGGACTACACTCATTATGTTTGCATATTTCCCATCTTAGGCTCCACAGCCTCGGACCACTGACTAGGAACATCAGCTTCTTAGGATTGGTGAACTGGGTTTGTAAAGAAGTCAGAACAAGAAACAGATGTGCAGGCAGCAGAGCCTGCCTCTGTAGAGGCCTGAGGTAGAGAGCCTTGTTCAAAGTTGTGGTGATGAGAGGCTGACAAACAACCTTCATCTGGCCCACGAAGGGGTTTTGCTGGGCTCAGATTGCTTTTCGTTTAGTTTCCCACATTTTTAAACATCGAGATTTTTACTCTGAAAAATTCAGGTATTTCCTATCTGGAAACAGTAGGCTTACATTCCCCCAAAGCATTAACTGTCACTACACTATAGCTGCAAACACAGCTATGGTGTTTATAGGTGCAACACAGTTAGAAAATGTATAGCCTGCCCTAGGAGTCCCCTGGTCTGCTTCACATATTCATTGCACCAACCACAAGGAAGAAGGGAGTCCCTCATGCCCTGGAATGTATAAACGTCTGTGAGTGTGCCCTGCTCTCAGCCTATGGTGAGGTCAGGTGTTGGTGCTGTGTTGGGTACGTGCACATCTGTAGTTCTAAGTCTCACCTGGTTCTGTGACTCAGTAAGTATTCTAGAGTAAGGCATACAATTAGAATGTACAATGAATGTAGCTTTGTTACTCCCCCTAAGCTCCAGGAATAGGCTGCAAAACCAGCCCCACCCAGCTTCCTGTGAATCCATGGATAAAAGACCCAGACACACAGGTGTTTAATTTCAGCCTGCCATTAGACACAGTTGCTGGGCACTGCTATCTCCCACCTGGAAAAGCAAGCCCTTATCAATATTCCTAGCTCCACACCTCCCACCTGCCCTCAACATTAGCTGCTCAGTGACATCTAGTCCTGCTAAACACCCCAGACTGCCTGCCTGTAGGAGCAGCCTGTGTGGCCACTTCATTCAAGATCGCACATGACTGGTCAACTCTCCTCCATCAGAAGCATGGTGAACTCTGCTTTTCTCCCTTGCATCTGTCTGCTTGCCTCCAGGGACCCGGAAGTCCCTGAATTTTTCTGCATACTAATGATTATTAATGGTATCTATCGAGTCTTCTCCCACTGAGGCTGGACCAAGGCAGTCCTCTGCTGTATATGTGTCAGGGCCCTTGGATCCGCGAGTGTATGCTCCTATATGCTGCCTAGTTGGTGGCTCAGTGTCTGAGAGATCTCAGGAGTCTGGGTTAGTTGAGAATCCTGGTCTTCCTATGGAGTTGCTGTCCTCAGCTTCTTCCAGTTTTTACCTAATTCAACCACAGGGGTCCCCGACTTCAGTCCAATGGTTGGGTGTAAGTATCTGAGTCTGTCTCAGCTGCTTGACAGCCATGTTAGGCTCCTGTCATTCATATCTTTGTCTTGTCCCTGATTATAGTGGGATTGCTGTATGTTCCTCTCATCTTAATTTGATATTGGCTGTTGGTTTGCTGTATACTGCTTATATTATGTTTAGGTATGTGCCATGAATTCCTGGTCTCTCCAAGATTTTTTTTAACATCAAGGGGTGTTGAATTTTGTCAAAGGCTTTTCCAGGATCTAGTGAAATGATCATGTGATTTTTAAAATTTGTTTATACAGTGGATTACATTGAACATATATAATTTTAATGAACTTTTCTCATCTGGGATGATGGTATCCCCCCCCAAGAGTCAAAGGCCACCTAATAAAACATGAATACCAGACATGAGAAATTTTTTTTAAGTTGTTGGCCAGGGCTGTCTAAGACACTCCCAAAACATACAGCCTATTGCTGTTGCCCTTGGTTACTCTAGAGATGTAAAAGGTAAATCTGTATTGCTGAAGACATCATACATTTCAGCCACAGAGCCCAAAGACCCTTGAACAAGAACTGACTGGAACTCCCCCATCCCTGAGGACTATCTTTCATGGTATCAGACACAATACAAGCTTTCATAAGAAGGAAACAACCAATAGTACTACCTAGCTATGATGTCCATGAACCACAACAATGACCACAACAAGAGAGAAACTATGCCGGGTATTAGAAACCTGGCTAATTTCTCAGTACCAGCGAAGATATGGTTATTGGAAGAGGATCTACAACTACTAATTTACTAAATCAGCATCATCCCTAATAATAATATACAAACATTTGTCCTTATATCTACAGATAAATGTAGTCTTCACCTCTCATTGAGGAAACCTCTCTGTAACAGATTGAAGGCCTTCACAGAAAACCACCACCAATTAAAAGGCAGAGTTGTGGCCTACTCTGGGTGGATACATCTATTAAACACTCCCATACCCAAGAGATTTGGGGAACATTGCAGAATACGTGGTGGGAAGACTGTAAGAACCAGAGGATCAGGGACTTGACTATGAGACTATGTCTCCTAGTAACATCAGATTCTATACCTGTAAAGTTTCACCAACATTGCAGTCCAAATGTTAAAGTGAACAAGGTTAACACCAATGAATATGCCAAACTGGATGGGGAAAAGTCCATGATGCTTCAACCCTACACAATGAACTACAAGCACCTGAGAAAAGCTGAGAGCTGTAGAGGTGGTCTGCCCTAGGGAAGTATATGGCAAGTGGCAAACGCCCTGAAAACAACAGTATATAGACTCAATGGGATTAGCATTATATATGCATATATTTGTAGGGGGGTCACATCACTTACAAGGGCAGGCCCATTAGAATACTGGGCTACTCCGCATAATGCTTTAAAGGCGGTAAACTGTGAAGAGATGATTCCAAAGTCCTGAAAGACCAGAAATGCCAACCTAGATTGTTATACCCTGCAGATATATCTTCTAAGAAAATTGAGCCAATACTTAAACTGCCCTGAGCTAGAGCGATGACTCTAGCAGCTCTTCATACACAGTCATGAGGATAGAGCTCAGATCCCAGCACCCACATCTTTTTATCCTGAGAAAATACAAGTCTCAAGTTCAAGAAAAGACCCTGCCTCAAAGAAGTAAACAGAAAGTGAGAGAGGGGACATGTAAGTGACAGCCTCTCATCTCCTCTGGAACACTCAAGGGCACGCACTCATACAAAGAAACCCAACACACACACAAATAAATGCAAATAAATGAATGTAAAATAGTGTGCAGTGCCCTGACAGAATATTGAGGGCTGTGCTGTGCTCTTCTTATTTATTTTTTTCAGCTTTATTTCTAAATTTGAGTCATTTTGTTTAACACCCATGTAGTTTGGGGCCCTTTGGGGACATAGTTCTGGCATCTGATCTCGTGCCTGCAGTAGGATTTTTTTTTTTTTTTTTGCTACAGTCAAAATCTAATGACAAGCTTGTCAAATGTTGCTGTGTGGAAATTTTACCACAAATACAGTTTCTGTAGTGTTGAATTAGATGGGTCAGGCATCAGTTAAGTTTGTATGCTGCAAACTTGTGATGTTTGTCTTTTGGTTCTGACACCAACATATGGTGTCATTTCCAATGCCACCTCTCCAATTGTCTAACAAAACAGCCCTGAATTAGGGTCAGACCCTACTGGCTGAAAGATTGTTCCGCAAGACTCTCCTGGCACCAAACACCAGTGGCAAGAATCCTGTCTCTAGTTAAACACATTTGCTAAGCTTCAAATTTGAGTTTCCACAACCCTTCCTGCAGGCATAATAATTTTCCAGAACAGCTCAGGGATCTTGGGGAAACATCTTGCTTATTCCTACTGATCTATCACTAAGAACACTACACATAAGGCTAAATAGAAATGCCATGCTGGTGGGGAGCTAAGAACTGCCAGGGCTTCTCTAGAATGCTCCCTTGTCAGTATCCACTCCTGTGTGTCAACATGCTGCCTGGGACTCTTAGTGGAGGCTTCACTGTGCTGCTGAGGATTTGATCCCCAGTCATCAGTGGTTAATTCGGTCTTCAGCCCTCCCTCTGGAGGTGGAGGTTGGGGAACTGAATGGTGCTCCCTGTTTTGTAATTTGAATTGTATCTATTATACATGATGGATCTATACAAGGACATTTTATACAAATCTGGCGTTAACCATGTTGCTCCTATACCCCATCTTTCCTTTTCCTGTCCTTCCCCCTTTCCATTGTTCCCCTTTGTTCCTGGCCAGTTTCACTTCTACTTTCTTGTCATATGTACATACTGTGATTTTATGTATCTGCATAAAGTCTAAGAACAATATAGTGGAGAAAACACATGATGTTGTCTCAGACTGGCCTACCTCATTTAGTATGCTTACCACTGGTTGCGTTCATTTTTCTTCAGATGTCATAACTTGGTTCTCCTTCATGGCTGACAAAATTTCCATTGTGCTTATGCACCACATTTTACCCCCTGAGTGTGGGTTACTACTAATCCAGGTTTTATTTTTCTTGTGACCAGTCTTAACCTGAAGCCTTCTATACCACCTGTCATCTCATTACAAAAGGAGAGTCACCTATCACTTATACTCTTGGTAAACTCCAAGAGCTTTGGGAATGCTAAGCCAGGACCAGGGCCAAATGCCAAAGGTATTTTTATGATACCGTAGCCTTGTTCTGAGTAAACATAGTAGCAGCAGCACTTATTTGGTGCCTATTGATCCTGTCTGTTCCTCAGCAGTCATAAGTCTGGATGAGGCTCAACAGTAAGGTTTTTTTCCTCTATTTGGGACCCAGTTAGTTCTATGATGAGCATGGCTGAGATACTATGGCAAACACTCTGACACCATTCCCCCTTCTGGAATTAAATGACATTTTTCTTTTGAGAATACCATATTCCTGTTCTTAGTGATTTGGAAAGGAAATATAATAGTCTCACCATAAGAGTGGCTGAGAGATTCAGACTGAACAATCAGAGCCCAAGGTTGCCCTGGACTCGCCGATTTATGGTGGGGCAGGAGACTTGAGTGTGCTGAAGCCTCACTCAGGACTTTGGCAGGACCTCATAAATAGCTCTTCCTTGTTTTCCTTTAGCAATGCTCAGCTTTTATAAGATCAACCTGGAAGGCATGGTGGTGGCTGCTTTGGCCCCCTTATGGCATTAACCTGAGAATGGGGTGTTTGATAATATAATCATCAAAACAACCTTTTGATAGGGCCAAGTTGAGCTGACTTCTACCATAGGAGGAGGCGTGGCTTTGATAGTCTGTGCTGGTTTCCAGAGATGGTATGACAAAGTTAAGATACCTGTTGATATTTTTGAATTCTAATTCAAGGTTCATTTCTACCTCAAAAAGTTTGGTAAAGAATGTAATATATTATGTGATAATTGGTAGACCCTGCAGTCTCAGCTCTCAGGAGGCTGTGCTGTGAAGATTTTGTTTGAAGTTAGCATGGGCTACACAGGAAGAAAGTATGCTAAAATCCAAACCAGTACAACAGCAGTAGGGTCAGGGTCAGGGTCAGGGTCAGGGTCAGGGTCAGGGTCAGGGTTAGGTGCTCATTGGCCAGTCACTCTTAGGCTCTAGGCCAGCAAGAGACCTTGTTGTAAAATAATATGGATGATGCCTAAAGAATATCACCAAACATTGTCCTATGGTCTCCACATACATATGCTCACTGAGACATATGCAGCTGTACAGACACATGTAACCAAACATACATGAATACATGCACAATTACATCCATCTATATGTTCATTCAACCACACTAGCCCCTGAATAAGCCACTATGGTGGCCTTAGTCTCAGGGCAGTGTGCTCAATCACCTGTGGGTAGAAATGACCTTCACTGTCTGTGTCCAAGCAGAGCCTTCATAGTGTCTGTGTTTTCATCTGAGGTGGCTCTGTTGCAGCTGCTGTGGACTTTTCATGTGGGTGGTGCTCTCAGAATCAACACACATGTTTTGAGTATATCTGGTGCAGTCAAGCCCAGGTTCCCATTGACCTATAAGAAAGAAAAATAAAATAAGAGAAAAGAAAAGAAAACAAAAGAAAAGGAAAGGAAAGAAAAGGAAAGAAAAGGAAAGAGTCTTTGTTGCTAAAAATCACTAAGGTTTGAAAAACATTTGTTTTAACCATTTAAAAATCAGTTATTATTAAGAATTTCTCCCTAGACTGACACATTTAATAGAATACCTTTTCTCTACGGCTGTACTTGGTGTGTGTTGCATGTCTATTAATTACATGCTAGCAACATTTTCTCTATTAGTGTCTCTTTATGTGTCACTTCTTATTCATACAAACTTCTTCAATACCCTAGGTGCTTGCCCAGGTAGCGTGTGTAGAAGCCAGTACACATGTGTAGAAGCCAGTACACATGTGTAGAAGCCATCAGCTGTCTTCCTCTTGCTCTGCACCTTATTTTTGGAGATAGGGTCTTTTCTGAACCTGGAGCTCCCCATTTCAGCTGGGCTGGTTGGCTAGCAAGCCTCAACAAGCTTCTTGTCTCTGTCTCTACGCCAGGATTGGGGCTACAGATATTCACCAACCATGTCTGACTTTTTACAGGCATGCTTGAGAGCTGAATTTAGGCTTTATATTTTTGTAGCCAGAACGACCTTGGTTGGCACCATTCACTCATTCACTTATTCTTTTGTTTGTTTGTTATTTTAAGACAGAGTCTTTCAAGCATTTTACCAACTGAGTCATCTCCCAGCTCTGATGACTTTTCTTCAAAGCAATATTTAGAAAAACCAATACTCATCCTTTGCCTTGAGCTTCATGTTCCAGTTTAGTGAGCTCTTTTTCGTTCCAAGGATTAGCTGTTCCTTCAGCATGTTGTCAAACAGCCCTGATCAAGGTTGATTCTCTCCCAATGCACAGATAATCATGTTTAAGGGGAGATTCTCTAGATGAGTGTCACGAGATGGAAAAAACTTTCAGCACATATTTGTCACCATCATTATTTTGAAGGTGTTGTTGGAATCACGGGATACTAAATAGCAGTGGCTGGAAGCAAAGCAAAATAGTCCCTAAGTATGTGTGTGCAGTTGTGCAGATGCAAATGAAACTCTTCACGTGTGTGTGACATCCAGGACAACATTCGTTGTGATTTTCAGGTACCATTCATTCATTCACTTACTAATTAATTAATTAATTAATTAATTTGTTTATTTTAACACACAGTCTTTCTTTGACCTGGAACTTGCTATGCAGAACAGGCTGGCCAACAAGCTTAAGGGATTCACCACATATCTCTACTTCCCCAATGTTTGTTAAACAATACACCAGCATGTTGTGTTTTTAACATGGGTTTCAGTGGTGAACTCCAAGACATCACACTTAAAGGAAACATGCCACTGACTGTGTCACCTCCCCAGACCTTCCCTAATATTTTCCAAGTGTCTTGCTTTTTAAAGCCATTATGTAAAACACTCTCTCTCTCTCTCTCTCTCTCTCTCTCTCTCTCTCTCTCTCTCTCTCTCTCTCTGTGTGTGTGTAGCAGACAATGTTCATCATTAGCCTAAAGCATTGGTTAATGTTGAATTTAAATTAAAATACACTCCTGGGTGACTGCATCTTCAATTTCATGGTTGATTCCTTTGTGATTGACTTATTAAGCTAAACCAGAAATTGCAAACTAAAATACCTCAGGGTCTAGAAGGAAACACAGTAAACACATGAGGTTGTAACCAGAAAATGCCCAGTGTCTTTCAGTGAAAGGATGCTCAATGCTGCTAGGTTTACTCTTTCTACTTTTTAAAAGTTGATATTACTTTAAAATATGATTTAATGTGTAAGCACTCATAATTTTTAGACTTCAAGACTCGGGAAAACACAATTTCTAAAGTGTTGTGAACCCAAATAAAACACAGTTGCGGGTTAGTTATAAGTTGTCAATCCGAGAAAGAAACTAAATGTTCTACAGCTGAAATGGTATTTTGTTTGCAACAAACATTTAATTTACAATGAATGAGACTGATTAATACAAAGTTCCCCATGTCTCAGAGAGCATTCCAACCACACCATCCTGTTAGGGATTCTGTTGAAGTCCAATTTGGGAGCTTGATATAAAACTTCAGTGGGAAACACCAGACTGTTCCCTGGATAGCAATGAAGAATTAGATTGCTCTTTGGCAAATTGGCCTAGTATTTTACCACACAAAATAGATACCTTATTTCCAGGTAACTGATGCTTTTTATGGTTGAAATAACCAAATTAGTGTCTCATCCTTGAAAAGCTCCTGCCACACCCTGTGACCTTGTCCTCTTAAGTTGCTGAAGGATAGATATTAATACTCATGAAGAGAAACAGGTTTCATAATTGCTTATGACTGTGAGCCCATCAATCACTGTCCCAAACTCATTCTGCTCAGTTAGTCACTATTAGTCAAGCACATTGGGATTCTCTGATGCTTTTCCCAAGATAGAAAACAGAATCTGTCCCTTGGAGAAAAATTCCTAAGTTAACCAAACCTTACAACTTCTAACAAGCAGAAATCGATTTGATGGTTCTATTTTATTAACTATTAATTGAAAAGCAAGTTTCATATTTGTGCCTAATTGACCCTAGACACTAAGTTGATAAAACACCATAAAGTATTTTTAAAAAGTCAAGATGTTAAAGTAACTCTGAAAATTGTCTGGCAACCATTGAGGATAGGATTTTCCCTCTCTACAGGAATCTGAAAACGGGGGATTCTCAGTTTTTGAGAGAGCTGAGGCATAGGGAAGAACAAGACAGAGATAAACTGAGCACATGTGGAGCATGGAGCATTCACTTATAGAGGAGTCTGCTGCTGTTCTTAGAGCAAATGGTAGGAACATTTCAATTGCAAATGACTTTAAGACTGCACACTAGTTCAAATGAGGGAAAGATCTGTAATCAATTAATAATGTCTGCTACAGACTCAGGCATAAGAAATGGCTGTAGGCGTGCCACACATATCCCACTTGCTTCCTTAGGTGGAATAAATAACACTGAATGTTGTCATAGGATTTTAAGTTTACAGTTTTCCTGGGACAGACTCAGCTGAAACTTTCTGTCTTGTTTTGCTTCTCTGTTTTTATGATAATGACTATCCAAAACCAACTTTGGGGAGGAAAGGCTTTATTTAATTCATAGGTTTCAGGCCATTGTCAAGGAAAACCAAGGTGGGAACTTGGAAGCAGGATCTGAAGCAGACCCTGAAGGGAAACTCTGCAGCTTCCCAGTATTTCTCAGATACAGCCCAGGCCCAATGGCCAGGGATGGCTCCACCCATAAAGGGTTGGATCGTCCCATAGCAATCAGCAATCAAGAAAATGAGCCAATCTGATGGAGATGATCTTCAGTTGAGATTCCCTCATACTAAGTCTGTCCAGGCTTGTGTCAAGTCCACAGAAAACGGACAGTGTTACCGAGCTATTTGTTCTTACAAACTATGCACAGCGCTTCCCATTACTTTAAGTATCCCTACTTAGGTGATGCTTCTTCCATCAGGGCCAGGGGAGTTTCCTGTGTAACTATTGTTAGTCCATTTGCTTCCTCCTAAATGATCCCAAGTCACTGTTGAGTACCTAATTTACAATAATCTTCCCCCTCTTGGGCCTCTTTCCACATTCTACTTTAAACAGTTTAATAGCATATCTTCTGTTTGCTTAGGGCCATGAATGATTCAAACTTCCAATCCACTGGATTCAACATAAGATCACAGTCCTCAACCAGTCCCATGTCTCTGATAGTGATTTCTCTCTGCAGTGGATAATATTTATAATAGCCATGGAAAACACATGGCTTCTCTTCTGACTATTTGGCCACACATGCTTTTCCATCTTTGTCTGTGTTCTTCACAGTCATATGAGCAAAAGGCATAAGGTTGCAGCAGCTCAGGTTTCCCCCAGCAGGTTCCTAAGGGTTTTGACATCTTTAACACTGAGTTTCCATCCAGGTGCTCATGGATGGAGCCCAGGCTTTCTGAAATACTTACTACAAGCTGAGTTCCTAGCCATGTCTAATCTGAAAGCCACAGCACTTAGTTTGCATGCCATGACTAGCTTCTAGGGTAAGCTTGAGGCTTACCAGCCTCCCCTGAAGCACTAACAGTGGTCTAATGAACCAATTCCGCTGAGAGACTGGTTCATGTCCTTGATTTTCATCCAGGTTCATTGAGATTGAACCTGGAACTTTTGCAAATTTTTAGGCCTTTTTGTGGTTGTTTTACACAAAACGTCCTCATATGTTGTCCACACAGGCCTTGAACTTATAGTGATCCTCCTGCTTTAGCCTCCTAGGTAAATGGAGCTGTAGACCTGAACATGAGGTCTGACTTGTTTTGTTGTTTGAGACGGGAGCTCCTCTATGTAACCCAGGCTGGCCTTGAACTTGTGGTGATTCTCCTGCCTTATCAGCTTCCTTGAGAGCCACCGCTGGACAACATGTTGTTGTAACCCCCCACCCCCGTATTGTTGAGTATTTAGCATCCTGCACACTACTCAGTAGAAACCAATGTATTCCCTCTTTCCAGAAACAATGACAGAAAAAAAGTCTTTTGATATTATTAACTATCCCTCAGAAGGGTAAAACTCCAACTGTTGTAGGACAGGAAGTAGTAAATATATCCTTCATATCCCAAGAAGAACAACCCTTTCCATCTTTGAGCAAGTTGCATGGGGAACACATCAAAAAGTAATGATGAAAACCTCCAGTTGTGATCTGAAGAGTCTGGGAAGTGCTCTGGGAGCCAAAGGAGAGGACTCTTCTTCCTGGAACATCAACTGAGGCCTTGTAAAGGATGTGCCTGTGGGCTGGTGTCCACGCTGTAGGCTGGTGTCCATGCTGTTAGCTGGTGTCCATGCTGTTAGCTGGTGTC
>JADRCH010000128.1:5229704-5252578 GCA_019843965.1 Rhynchomys soricoides | reverse complement strand
GGTGTCCATGCTGTTAGCTGGTGTCCACACTGTGGGCTGGTGTCCACTCTGTGAGTTGGTGTCCATGCTGTTGGCTGGTGTCCACGCTGTGAGCTGGTGTCCACGCTGTGAGCTGGTGTCCATGCTGTGGGCTGGTGTCCACACTGTGAGCTAGTGTCCATGCTGTTAGCTGGTGTCCATGCTGTTAGCTGGTGTCCATGCTGTGGGCTGGTATCCGTCCACGTTGTGGGCTGGTGTCCACTCAGGGTTTCCAGGAGGGAAAGAAGAGCTGGGCATTCCAGAAGGAGGGGAGCATGTGCAAAAGTGCTGGAATGTGATGAGGTCAAGGGTCAGACCCTGCCAGAGCTGGGGTCTTGCTTCCTCCTCTGTTGGCTAGGATGTGGGGCTTTGCAAACCACTCTAGTTTAAGCCCCTGTTTCCTCCTCTGCAAAAGGAGTGTGGCAGTCTTACCTGCCCTGCCCTACTTGTGTGGATCATGTGAGTTAATCTTTGTAGCATGCTTAGATTACCTAGGTGTAGATGAAGCCCATCAAATCAGCATTTCCTTTTACATTACAGTAGGAGGGGAGGTATGGGACCAAAGGCAGGCACCTTGGTTTGCAGAAGATACTGAAACAGTGGAAACAGGAACTTCATCCTGATAGGAGGCTGGAGAGAAGATGATTAATTAATTCCCACTTGAATTAAGTTGATTTGTTAAGTTTGACTTTCCCAGGCTCCCAACAAGGGACTCAGTGCTCCAAATGGACATCTGATGCCTGGATTTCCTACTGCATAGGTCTCTGGACCTTAGCATTTAGCATTTATAGGATAGTCCCACCCCCAACCCCACCCCTGCCTACCATCTCCTTAACAGCATGACCCTGACACCTGAGAGCCCTTTGTTCAGCATCAATTAGATGAGGAACCTCCATTGGAGGATCGGTCTCAGTTTCATTCTGCTTTCTGTTTTTCCTTCCTTTCCTCAGCTTGCCTCTGTTCTGAGCAACAGAGGCCTCAGAAGGAAATCGCAGTTTAATAGAGTGGAGATTCATTAAGACAGTGCTGATGGCTTCTGAGGTCTCCGGAAGAGAGAAACAGCCCAGAGGATTTCAATTCTCTACCAGTTTTCTGACCTCAATTTACAAGATGGAATTAAGTTCTAGAGACCTCAGAACAGAACAAAATAATGGAACCATGGGCTTTTAATCACTGTTGCGATCGTGGAGACTTGCAGACCTCTAACCTTCCCGTTTAATCCCCTTCTTTAAAAGGAACTTCAGCATCAAGGGCACCTAGCCTGGTGTGGAGGCTCTGTCCTTCTGGAAAAAAAAAATGTGCTCATTTAAAGATATTTTTAAGGCACAGCTATTGTCCTTGTCAGTGTGAGGCATTGGGAGTGAGACAACCCCATTTCCAGGGAGCCAAGACAATAGAGAGACAAATAAAATAAACTATGGGGAAATTGTGACAGTTACATTTTAAAAAGTTAAATTCTGTTTAGTTAGTTAGAAAAATGGATCAGAATTTCAGACATGATTTTCAGTATCTTTACTCCATTCAAACACATGAAGCAGATAGTTTGATATCTGCCTCTGGCAATTTTGGGGATTGACTTCAATCGACTGAGATGTGGTTAATGACCCGAGCTTCGAGCTTTCTTACCTATTTAGGAAGTCAGGATTCAGAAACAAAGGCTGAAACCTCCTTTGTTCCGTTTTCTTGGATAAAGCTTGTCCTCTTCAGCAGTTTGGGGGAACTTCAGTCAACAGGCTCCAAGGACATGCAGGAATAGGGACCTCCTCGAAGAAATTTCAGGCCCAGATTGTCAGCCTTTGGAAGGCGCTGTTTCAGTGTGTGACATGGGACAGTGATATGAGCTGCAGGCTGTGGCCCCGGCTGAGGGGCTGAGGCTGGCAGTGTTGGAGCAGGTGTGAGAATTGGGTGGAGAAGACTGGGTGTCTTTGAGCAGCAGCAGGTGGGATGCAAGAGAACTGCTTGCTTATGCAGCTTAGCCTGTACAGTCAATGACAAAGAGGGACAGCCTCCTGCCCTGCACTCATGACAGAGTCTTCAAGCTCAAGTATCCAAAAGGGCCAAGAAACAAACTTAAAGTGAGAAGGGTGGTCCAGGAAGAACCACTGGAGATGGGAAAGGCCACTGTGGTTCGGGGTGCAGCCTCTCCTCACATCTGCAAGGCCTTGCCATGAGGGGATCCTAGCCTATTGATTTCAGAACTTCCAGCATTTCACGGCTAATGAGAACTCCAAGCCAGGGCTGGAGAGCTGGCTCAGTGGTGCGGAGTGCCTGCTGCCTTTGAGAGAACCCAAATACCTACCACCAGGGCCCATGCTGAATGGCTCATAGCCACCTGTGACTCAGATGTAACCCTGACTTCATGAGGTATAATCCTGGGCTCCATGAACACTTTCACTCACATGCCTCCATGCATGCTGGGTGAGGCCTTGAGAGACAAAAAGCAGCCAATGAGCTAGGCCAGGAAACATTCCAGACAGTCGAAAGGACCAAAGATAACTGTTATGAAGTGAGATAGCAAGGCCAGGGGCAGATGCGTCTCATGTCCCACACAATAGGCAGAATTCTCTGTTGCCAAGGACAGGCCGGAGCTACAGGTGGGTGGTAACAAGCTGACATCATCACCATGGGCCTCCGATCATTTTTAACCACCAATGCAGGCCCGCCCTTCCATGCTGTTGCCAAGCTCTGCCCCAGAAAAATGTATAAAAAGTGTGTACCTTACTAACCTGGGGTCGCCATTGTCATGTTGGTAGGGCGGCCCCAGTGCACTGGAATCAATAGACCTCATGCTTGTTGCATCGTTCTCAGTCTCTGTGTCTTTGTGGGGTAGGCCGCCTAGGCGCTTGGACTTCCGAGTCCAACACTGCATGGACACACATACACACAGGCACACACAGACACTCAAATAAAAGAAATCTGGATCTGTATAAAAAGAGCACATTGCTATGATACTCTCATCTCCAGTACAGAGGACTGCTCCTTCTGTGGTTTAGGTCAGACAGGGTCTTCCTGAGGAGAGGAGTATACGCTTTATTGTTTTAAGATTCTCTCAGGAGTAACTTCTTGCCTTCGTCTTCCAGTCCAGTTGCTTCTTATGAAACCATACAAATTTATATCTGGGGGTTGGGGTGGGTGTGCCTTCCAGACAGAGGAAGGCAAGCTGGTGACATGCATGCCTGCTCTGGCAGCCATGTCAAGATGCAGCAGACCTAGTCTGTACCTCGCAGGTACCGTCTGGTCTCTTGCCTGTGCTGAAGGCCGCAGCAGGTACAGGACTGCTGTGGCCCAAGGCTAATGATGCAAATGGCATTTAGGAATCCCTCTCCGAGGATGCTGCAAAACACAGAAGAAAGTAGTGCTGGGCTCTTTAAAATGCACCGTTTCTTCTCTTTGATCCTGTTCTCCTGCAGGATATGCAGGGTGTTCGCTGTGACCTAAATCCTTCCTGAGATTGTTAGAGGCAGGAGTGTGGCAGCACTGAATGTCAAGCAAGAGGGGCTAGTTATTCTAGTTCCTGAGACCACATCACTCTAGCTGACTTCCATATCCATAAACCAGAATGCAGATGAGCTAGCAGCTGCTGGTTTGTTGTGAGGGACTTGGGGTGGGAGGAGCTCTTGAAGTTGATCTGTGGTGAAATGTCCTCTTCTGTGGCCATTCTGTCTGTCCCAATATGTTTCTGCAGCCTCTCAGAGCAGGCACACGCCCTCTGGCTGGGTTTGGAGGTGGAGTGGCTAAAAGTCTGGATTTTTATTGGTGAAAACAGAGTCTTGTTTTGTCTACTGTGAAACTCAAGTAAGGTTTCCTCTTCTCAAGAAAGTGGAGGTGGGCTAGAGATGAGAGGGTGTGGATCTTGAGTTGAAAGAGTCCTGGAGACCCAGACTTTATTGTCTGAGATGATATAAGCTATTTATATCACTCATACACTACTTGAGGGTACAAATACAAAGATCACACTGTAGTGCGTCAGAGGAGGGGCTGAACCTGCATGACCTGCAAGCTCCAGGTGGTACCAGCACTACTGGCCCCTGAGCCACCTTGGCACAGGTTAGAATGGAACAGTCCCCTAATTATTTCTCCAAGAAGCATCAGTGGAGCTTTATTAAATTTTTTTAAAAAAACATTCAGGGTGCCAAACTGCACTTAGACAGATCCAAGCAGAATGTTCAGGTAACACTGGGAATCGGTCTTATTGGAAGATCTCCGGAGTAATTCCAACGTACAGCCTGACTGAGAATCAGTCCTGGTGACTATGCATTACAACCATGCAGAGATTCATCAGTCCAATGCTTGTCTCCCCCAACCCCAACTAAGGTTGAATCTATTGAGAGGTGTGTGCTTGAGGCATGGTACAAAATAATTCTGGGGTTTAAAACCTTCTAGGCTGATGATCTGTAATGAGGGTACTCACAAAGGGAGAGGGAACTGACTCCCTGTTGTTCTCTCCTGTGTATCTTTACTGTCATCTTTAAGTATATTATCATTTGAGAGATTAGCTCTGTATGCCTGTTAGCTTAGCTCTTTAAGGCTGATATGCCTGGGAACCCTAAGTTTACATGGTGTGTGCACGCCCATGCATCTGTGTATGCACACCGAAGTCAGAGGAGCATGCCTGGTATTTCCCATCAGTCTCTCCCTGCTCCCGTGAAACAGTGTCTCTTATCAAACCAGAAGCCCATGGTGTGGGCTAGCCTGGTTGGCCAATGAGTTCCCTTGATCCATTGTCTCTTTTCTCTGGTGCTGCGAGATGCAGGCATGTGTGGCCATGCTTGGTTTTGTACACTGCATGCTCTTACCCACGGAGCCCCCATTCCCTCGGCCCTCCCAGCCCTGCGGCCCTCCCAGCCCCGCGGTCCTCCTAGCCCTGTGGTCCTCTATGGTCCTCCGTGGTCCTCCCTGCCCCACAGCCCTAACTTCTGCTCTCCCATTCACTTCTCTGCCTCTCCACTCTTCTTCCCAGCTGTACAAGTAATACATGTTTATTGTTGGGAATTAAGAAGCACGGGAAAACACATCCCAGAGCACCTCCAAGTGTGACCACCATTTCTGCTATAGTTGCTGGATACATTTACAGCTTTTATTTTGGTTTATAGTCTTCTATTTTATTTTATTGTAGTCATTATACCTAGTAAGATACTCCTCTCTTAATAAAAGGTGTTCATTATTATTTTTGACCATAGTATAGTTTGATATATGATATCACGATACAGCAGATCTCTGGCGTTTTGTCTCCTTGCTTTATCGGAAATGCATATTTCTTAATCATTTACTGTTTCGCCTTTCCACAGCCCTTGGTAACCACCTTTCTTTCTACCATTTGGTTCTGAGAACTTGACTAGTTTATACACTGAATAAATGAGACTGGGTGGCGATTAACAACCTGTGGCTGCTTGTTTCACATTGTGTCCTGTCCTTAGCACTAAGCCATGCTTTCCCCAGCTGCAGGGGAATTCCTAGTATGCTCTGTTCTTTTCACTTTCTACATTGTACTGAAATTAGCACTGAATGTTGAGATCTCTTCTAAATCTTTTATTATGTTGCTTTTTGTTTGTTTGGGAGTTTCCCTGTGCTTCCAGGCAGACTTAAAATCCTGTAGCCCTATCCTTTGAAGCTATGCAGTTACAGATTTCAAGTATGCAGATGTGGGCTTGCTGGATGAAAAGTGGTTGTTGCCGCCACCCTCCTCAGCTTGTATTCTCCCAGCCTTTCATGTGTGTGTCTACCTTATTTTCCTTGAGACAGGGTCTCTCACTAAACTGGAAGCTCCCCTTCTCAACTAGATTACATGGACAGTGGGTTCTTAGGATCCTCCTGTCTCTGAGGCTGGGGTTTCACACCCATGCCAACTTCCTATATGGGTGCTGGGGATTTGAACTCAGGTCCTCACACTTGCACAGCAGTGGCTCTGTACCTACTTAGCCACCTCCCTGGCCCTTCTTCCAGTCTCTTTTACTTTGCAGAATTGAAATTGTTTAATAGGTTTTTTCTTTTTTACCCGTTTCAATGTATCAAAAATCACTTGTACCTTTTTGAGAAATACATTTATTAATGATTTCAGATTATTACGATTCATTTAACAGTTTCTTACTTTTGGTAAATATTTGGATTACTTCTGACTCATACAATTTAGACAAACTCAGATGTGGAAAGCAGGGTAGAGAATAGGAATACTTCCTTACTGGCGAAGACCTGTACTGTCTTTTGTGGCTTCATAACTATGGCGTGTTTCAAATATCTAGTGCTATGCACACCATGAGTCTGTAATAGTTGAATGAAGCAGTGAATGAATGAAGCAGGGAATGAATGAAGTGAAGCATGACAATCCTGGCTTCCAACAGGGCACTGATTGATTCATGGACATCCATAAAGTGTTCATAGAATGAATGAGTGAACTCTGAAGAGTACATTAAAACATATTTAACCACGGATAGGCTATGCCAGGAGGCTGGTTCTAAAACATGATTTACTTCTTCCCGGTGCAAAAAAACCAAGCTCTACTGCCTGCAAATACTTTGCAAAGTGAGGGCTAACGGCATAATTTGCTCTCAGTAAGGTTTCAGGAAATTAATCGTTCCATTTCTTAAAGACCTTTTCTGTGCAATAATTAAAGAAAAAACCCTCCACCATAGCAATTACCTGTAATTACTAATGAAAACAGGTGTCTCAAATGCCTTTTCAAATTGAGACACGAATGGTTCATTATCGTCACAGGCAACTACCAATATCTAATTTTCAATGAGATGCTGAGATCAAACATGAGGTGGAGGATGGTCAGGAAACACAGGAGGAGATGCTGCTCATTAGAGGGAGCTTGGCAGAGGGCAGGTTTGACAAGCACCCATGTAAGGAGCAGGGAGCGGCACGGGAAGGCAGCATACAGTATATGGTCAAAGGGAAGTGTGAGGCAGAGCATTGTGGTGGGGAAATCTCCCTCACTGCACACTCCTCTCATGGTGTAAGAGTAACACACTCAAGCTGCTGTCTCTATCTCTCTGCTGAGTAACTGAGACAAAGTAAACTTATTAGCTTTAGACCTCTGCATATGTCATCCAGAGCAGTTGTGGGGCAGCAACTGACGAAGGGAATGGGAAGGGGTTGGCAGTGCCGGGCTTGTGCCTAGAGGTCAGGATTAACGAGGTCCTCTTCCAGCCTGTCAAATCATGTTTCCTTCACAGTTTTTCTCTGTTCTTAATTTTCATGAATTTGCAGTGATAGAGCTACAAATCTAAGTGCTACAGAAATCTACTCTCTGCTTGTTCCTGTCTGGATATTTTATCATAGTGCATGCTGGGAAGTCTTACAAGCCAGTGCATGAAGCTGAAAGGTGGCAGGAGGGCGTTCAGAGGCACAGCAGCGTTGTTGGTTCAGAAGGCAGTACCCCAGTGTTTCAGAATGGCCACGTTTGGAGAGGGCTACACCCTCTGCCTTTTAGTTTTAATTAGATACAGTGAGATGCAGTCAGTGTCTTCTGGAGTCTTGTGTTCTTTTTTTGTTTGTTTGTTTAATTTTTTATTGGTTATTTTATTTATTTACATTTCAAATGTTATTCCCCTTCCTGGTTTCCCCTCTAAAACCCCCTATCCCATCCCCTCTCCCTCCTTCTATGAGGGTGCTCCTGCACCCACCCACCCACTCCTGCCTCACCACCCTAGCATTCCCCTATGCTGGGGCATCGAGCCTTCACAGGACCAAGGGCCTCCCCTTCCACTGATGCCAGATAAGGCCATCCTCTGCTACGTATGCAGCTGGAGCCATGAGTCCCTCCATGTATATTCTTTGGTTGGTGGTTTAGTTCCTAGGAACCCTGGGGTTGGTTGGTTGATATTGTTGTTCTTCCTGTGGGGTTGCAGACCCCTTCAGCTCCTTCAGTCCTTCCTCTAACTCTTCCATTAAAGTCCCAGAGCTCAGTCTGGTGGTCTGCTGCAAGCATCCACAACTGTATCAGTAAGGCTCTGGCAGAGCCTCTCAGGAGACAACCATATCAGGCTCCTGTCAGCAAGCACTTCTTGGCATCAGCAATAGTGACAGGGTTTGGTGTCTGTACATGGGATGAATCCCCACGTGGGGCAGTCTCTGGATGGCCTTTCCTTCAGTCTCTGCTCCACCCTTTGTCCCTGTATTTCCTTCAGACAGGAGCAATTCTGGGTTAAAATTTTGAGAAGGGTGGATGGCCCCATTCCTCAACTGGGGACCTTGCCTAACCTCTGGATTTGGTCTCTACAGGTCTACAGGTCTACAGGCCTCTTTGTTGGGTATTTCAGCTAATGTCATCCCCATTGGGTCCTGGGAGCCTCTTGCTTTCCTGGTGTCTGGGGCTTTCTGGTGGCTACCCCCAGTTACCCATTCCCTATTGTTACACACCTCTGTTCAATTTCCTGACCCTCTGTACATCTCCCCCATCTCCTCCCATACCTGATTCTGCAACCCTCCTTTCTTCTCCCCCTCCTCTCTTGAGACTTGTGTTCTTTAGTGACACCATGGTATGTTCCGGAGGAGCAACTGTGATTTCCATAGAACTCAAACTCCTGAATCTGTTCTAGTTAAAAGCTTCCCACTATATAAAACATTTGAGGAAGATCATATATTTTCTCTCTCTTCCCTGGACAACTGATGTAGATAAAAGTCACACAGCAGAGACCCTGGACCTTTCTAAATCCATCTGGTCACAGAACGTCTTTTATTTATTTATTTATTTATTTATTTATTTATTTAATATTTTTCTTTTTTATTTTTATTTCATTTTTTTCTACTTTATTTACATTTCAAATGTTTTCCCCTTTCCAGGTCTCCCCTTTGGAACCTCCCTATTCTCTCCCCCCTCCCCTGCCTCTATTGGGGTATTCCCCCACCCACCCACCCACCCACTCTTGTCTTCCCTCCTTGGCATTCTGCTATGCTGGGGGATCTAATACCTCAGGCCCAAGGGCCTCTCCTACCCCTGATGTCTAACAAGACCCTCCTTTGCCATGTATGTGGCCAGCACCATGGGTGACTCCATGTGTATTCTTTGGTTGGAGGATCAGTCTCCAGGAGTATCAGGGGTTCAGGCCAGTTGCTACTGTTGCTGCCTTTCTGGGGATGCAAACTCCCTCAGCTCCTTCAGTCCCTTCTCCAAGTCCTCCATCTGGGAGGTCCAACTCCACCCTACTGTTGCTGTGAAGTGACTCTTGGGTACTTCAAACTCTTGGACTAATAACCAATTAACAGTGAGTACATACCATGTTCATTCTTTTGTGACTGCGTTAACTCGCTCAGGGTGATACTTTCAAGATCCATCCATTTGTCTGCAAATTTCATGAAGTCATTGTTTTTAATAGCTGAGTAGTATTCCATTGTGTAAATGTACCACATTTTCTGTATCCATTCCTCTGTGGAGGGACATCTGGGTTGATTCCAGCTTCTAGCTATTATAAATATGGCTGCTATGAACATAATGGAACATGTGTATTTACTACATGTTGGAGCATCTTCAGGGTATATGCCCAGGAGTGGAATAGCTGGGTCCTCAGGTAGTATTATGTTCATTTTTCGGAGGGTCCACCAAACTGATTTCCAGAGTGGTTGTACCAGCTTGCATTCCCACCAGCAGTGGAGGAGTGTTCCTCTTTCGCCATATCCTCGCCAACATCTGCAGTCACCTGAGTTTTTGATCTTAGCCATTCTGACTGGTGTGAGGTGAAATCTCAAGGTTGTTTTGATTTGCATTTCCCTGATGAGTAAGGATGTTGAACATTTCTTTAGGTGCTTCTCAGCCATTCGAGTTTCCTCAGTTGAGAATTCTCTCTTTAGCTCTCTTCCCCATTTTTTGATAGGGTTATTTGGATCTCTGGAGTCTAGCTTTTTGAGTTCTTTGTATATGTTGGATATTAGCCCTCTATCAGATGTAGGATTGGTAAAGATCTTTTCCCAATCTGTAGGTTGCTGTTTTGTCCTATTTACAGTGTCCTTTGCCTTACAGAAGCTTTGTAATTTTATGAGGTCCCATCTGTCAATTCTTGATCTTAGAGCACAAGCCATTGGTGTTCTGTTCAAGAACTTTTCCCCTGTGCCCATGTGTTCAAGACTTTTCCCCACTTTCTCTTCTATTAGATTCGTGTATCTGGTTTTATGTGGAGGTCTTTGATCCACTTGGACTTGAGTTTTGTACATGGAGATAAGAATGGATCAATTCGCAATCTTCTACATGTAGACCGCCAGTTGAACCAGCACCATTTGTTGAAGATGCTGTATTTTTTCCACTGGATGGTTTTAGCTCCTTTGTCAAAGATCAAGTGACCATAAATGTGTGGGTTCAATTCTGGATCTTCGATTCTATTCCATTGATCTATCTGCCTGTCACTGTACCAATACCATGCAGTTTTTATCACTACTGCTCTGTAGTACAGCTTGGAGTCAGGGAGGCTGATTCCCCGAGAAGTCCTTTTATTGTTGAGAATAGTTTTTGCTATCCTAGGTTTTTTGTTGTTCCATATGAATTTGAGAATTGCTCTTTCTAAGTCTATGAAGAATTGAGTTGGGATTTTGATGGGGATTGCATTGAATCTCTAGAGTGCTTTAGGCAGGATGGCCATTTTAACTATGTTAATCCTGCCAATCCATGAGCATGGGAGATCTTTCCATCTTCTGAGGTCTTCTTCAATTTCTTTCTTCAGAGACTTGAAGTTCTTGTCATACAGATCTTTCACTTGTTTGGTTAGAGTCACACCAAGGTATTTTATATTGTTTGTGACAATTGTGAAGGGTGTTATTTCCCTAATTTCTTTCTCAGCCTGTTTATCCTTCCAGTATAGGAAGGCTACTGATTTGCTTGAGTTAATTTTGTATCTGGCCACTTTGCTGAAGTTGTTTATCAGCTGTAGCAGATCTCTGGTGAAGTTTTTGGGGTCACGTAAGTATACCATCATATCATCTGCAAATAGTGATATTTTGATTTCTTCCTTTCCAATTTGTATCCCTTTGACCTCCTTTTGTTGTCTGATTGCTTTAGCTAGAACTTCAAGTACCATATTGAATAGATAGGGAGAGAGAGGGCACCCTTGTCTAGTCCCTGATTTTAGTGGGATTGCTTCGAGTTTCTCTCCATTTAGTTTGATGTTGGCTACTGGTTTGCTGTATATTGTTTTTACTATGTTTAGGTATGCTCCTTGAATTCCTGATCTTTCCAAGACTTTTATCATGAAGGGATGTTAAACTTTGTCAAATCCTTTTTCAGCATCTAATGACATGACCATGTGGTTTTTTTCTTTGAGTTTGTTTATGTAGTGGATTACATTGATGGATTTCCAGGTATTGAACCATCCCTGCATCCCTGGGATGAAGCCTACTTGATCATGGTGAATGATCGTTGTGATGTGTTCTTGGATTCTGTTTGCAAGAATTTTATTGAGTATTTTTGAATCGATATTCATAAGGGAAATTGGTCTGAAGCTTTTTCTTTTATTATTGGGTCTTTGTGGGCTTTTGGTATCAGTGTAACAGTGGCCTCATAGAATGAATTAGGTAGTGTTCTTTCCATTTCTATTTTATGGAATAGCTTGAAGAGTATTGGTATTAGGTATTCTTTGAAGGTCTGATAGAATTCTGCCCTGAACCCATCTGGTCCTGGGCTTTTTTTGGTTGGGAGATTTTTAATGACTGCTTCTATTTCTTTAGGGGTTATGGGACTGTTTAGATGGTTTATCTGATCCTGATTTAACTTTGGAAATTGGTATCTGTCTAGAAACTTGTCCATTTCCTCCAGATTTTCCAATTTTGTTGAGTATAGGCTTTTGTAGTAGGATCTGATAATATTTTTAATTTCCTCAGAGTCTGTTGTTATATCTCCATTTTCGTCTCTAATTTTATTAATTTGCACACTGTCTCTGTGCCCTCTGGTTAGTCTGGTTAAGGGTTTATCTATCTTGTTGATTTTCTCGGTGAACCAGCTCCTGGTTTTGTTTATTCTTTGTATAGTTCTTTTAGTTTCCACTTGGTTGATTTCAGCCCTTAATTTGATTATTTCCTGCCTTGTACTCCTCTTGGGTGTATTAGCTTCTTCTTATTCTAGAACTTTCAGGTGTGCTGTTAAGCTGCTAGTATATGCTCTCTCCAGTTTCTTTTTGGAGGCATTCAGAGCTATGAGTTTTCCTCTTAACACTGCTTTCATTGTGTCCCATAGGTTTGGGTAAGTTGTACTTTCATTTTCATTAAATTCTAGGAAGTCTTTAATTTCCTTCTTTATTTCTTCCTTGACCATGTTGTCATTGAGCAGAGCATTGTTCAGCTTCCATGTGTATGTGGGCTTTGTGGTATTGTTGTTGTCATTGAAGACCAACCTTAATCCGTAGTGATCTGATAGGAGGCATGGTATTATTTCAATCTTCTTATATCTGTTGAGGTTTGTTTTGTGACCAAGTATATGATCAATTTTGGAGAAGGTACTATGAGGTGCTGAGAAGAAAGTATATTCTTTTGATGTAGGATGAAATGTTCTATAGATATCTGTTAAATCCATTTGGTTCATAGCATTTTTTAGTTTCACTGTGTCTCTGTTTAGTTTATGTTTCCAAGATCTGTCCATTGTTGATAGTGGGGTGTTGAAGTCTCCCACTATTATTGTGTGAGGTGCAATATGTGCTTTGAGCTTTAGTAGAGTTTCTTTTATGAATGTGGGAGCTCTTGCATTTGGGGCATAGATGTTCAGAATTGAGAGTTCTTCTTGGTAGATTTTTCCTTTGATGAGTATGAAGTGTCCTTCTTTATCTATTTTGATGACTTTTCATTGAAAGTCAATTTTATCCAATATTAGAATGGCTACTCCAGCCTGTTTCTTGGGGCCATTTGCCTGGAAAATTGTTTTCCAGCCTTTTACTTTGAGGTAGTATTTGTCTTTAACATGAGGTGCATTTCCTGGATGTAGCAAAATGCTGGGTCCTGTTTATGGATCCAGTCTGTCAGTCTATGTCTTTTTATGGAGTCTATGTCTTTTTTGGGGAGTTGAGACCATTGATGCTAAGAGATATTAAAGAATAGTGATTGTTGTTTCCTGTTATTTTTGATGTTGTTTATGTGGCTATCTTCTTTTGAGTTTGTTGAAAGATTACTTTCTTGCTTTTTCTTGAGTGTAGTTTCCCTCCTTGAGTTGGCATTTTCCATATATTTTTCTTTGTAGGGCTGGATTTGTGGAAACATACTGTGCCAATTTGGGTTTGTCCTAGAATATTTTGGTTTCACCATTTATGATTACTGAGAGTTTTGCTGGGTATAGCAGCCTGGGCTGGCATTTGTGTTCTCTTAGATTCTGTATGAGATCTGCCCAGGATCTTCTAGCTTTCATAGTCTCTGGTGAGAAGTCTGGTGTAATTCTGATAGGTCTGCCTTTATATGTTACTTGCCCTTTTTCCTTTACTGCTTTTAATATTCTTTCCTTGTTTTGTGTATTTGGTGTTTTGATTATAATGTGACGGGAGGAATTTCTTTTCTAGTCCAATCTATTTGGCGTTCTGTAGGCTTCTTGTATATTTGTGTTCATCTCTTTCTTCAGGTTAGGGAAATTTTCTTCTACAATTTTGTTGAAGATATTTACTGGACCTTTAAGTTGGGAATCTTCACTCTCTTCTATACCTATTATCCTCAGGTTCTGTCTTCTCATTGCATCCTGGATATTTTGGATGTTTTGGGTTAGGAGCTTTTTGCATTTTGTGTCTTCTTCGTTGTTTCCATGTTTTCTATGGTATCTTCTGCACCTGAGATTCTCTCTTCCATCTCTTGTATTTTGTTGGTGATGCTTGCATCTATGACTCCTGATTTCTTTCCTATGTTCTCTAACTCCAGGGTTGTCTCCCTTTGTGATTTCTTTATTGTTTCTATTTCTGTTTTTAATTCCTGAATGGTTTTGTTTATTTGATTGATTGTGTTTTCCTGTAATTCTGCCCTGTTTGATTGTGTTTTCCTGTAATTCTTTAAGGGACTTCTATGTGTCCTCTTTAAGGGTTTCCAGTTGTTTACCTGTATTCTCTTGTATTTCTTTAAGGGAGTTATATATTTCCTTCTTAAAGTCTTCTATTATCCTCTTGATAAGTGATTTTAAGTCTGAGTCTTCCTTTTCTGGTGTGTTGGGGTATCCAGGGATGGCTGTGGTGGGAGAGCTGGGTTCTGATGAAGCCAAGTAGTCTTGGTTTCTGTTCCTTGTGTTCTTGCCCTTGCCTTTCGCCATCTGGTTATCTCTGGTGTTAGCTGGTCTTTCTCTCTCTGACTATTGTTTGTCTTTCCTACAGGCCCAGGTTTCAGTATTCCTTGAAGACCAGTTCTCTTTCCTGGCTGTTCCTCAGTCCCTGTGTCTGGGAGTCCTCCTATTGCTGGCTTTTCCACACAAGCGGGTGGGCGGGTCGCTTCCTCCCTGTGCTAGTTGGCAATGGAGGCCTGGTGGCCCAGGCAGAGGTCTCCCTCCACAGGTGGAAGCTGACAGACTCTTACCTTCAGGCTGTTCCTCAGTCCCTGAGTCTGGAGCCCAGAACGTCTTTTAGATCTAAGAATTATTAATACCCCACCAGGCCAGTGAGCTTGCTTTCTTTCTTTCTTTCTTTCTTTCTTTCTTTCTTTCTCTCTTTCTCTCTTTCTTCATGCACTTATTCATTAGTTGTATTGTATATGTGTTTATATTTGTTTGCGTGCTGCATGTATATGAATGTCCCTGTGCATATACACATGTGTGTAAGGCTGTGTGCACATATATGGAGATCAAAAATCAATATCAAGGGTCTTATTCAGTTATTTTTACCTTTAGGTTTTTGAGTCAGGGCCTCTTATTGAACCTGGAGCTCATTGACTGGCTGGCCAAGTGAGTTTTAGGGATCTGCTTATCTGCCCCCTGAATACAGGAGTAACAGACCTATACTCCTACAGCTGACTTTTTAAGAGGGTGCTAGGGATTTGAACCCAGGTTCTCTTGCTTGTATGGCAAGCACTTGCCAACTGAGCTGTCTTCCCAGTTGCTCAGGGTAGGTTTATAAGCTTCACCTAATCATTCCGTTTCTTTTCCATTTCCCCATCAAGTTTTGAGTTTTTCTGGGTCCCAGGATCATCTCAATGAGAAGCTAAGGCAAAGAGAAACTGGTTTTTTCCATTCACTTAGCCATCCTTTTCCCCAGCAGGCGAGCTTGAAAAATTTTGATTTCTAGAACCTTTGTCTGGATTCCATTTTAAGATATCAGATAAAACACTAGACAAGCAATTGAGATTGAATTCCAGAAAAAGTATTGACTCAGCTTTTAGTTCACCCTGCATCATATTTCTGTCTGCTGTTGGATAACCTGAACACCACAGAGCATGTGCACTCTAAGACCTGTCAATCACGTGATCAGTGCCTTTGGCTCATACTGAGTGTACCAAATATTGGAAACTTAGCCAAGCCAGGTCAATGAGAGAACTCTCGTGTGATTCCCTTTCACTGTAGGAGGAGAGGCTTTACTTTTGTGTCACAAATCTGGGCAGGACTGGGGCAAAAGTCTTTCCCTTTACTTGGGTATCGACTGTGTGGACGATGCAGATAAAGCTGCCCCTTCCAAAAACTAAAGACAGGGAGAGACAGAACACTTACAGCATCAGTGCTGTCCCTGGATCCACTGCTGAATGAAAGCAGCCCTATCTTTAACTTGCCAGAGACAGCAGCCAGCAGCCAGTTATCTGTCCTTTACAGTTTTTTGCCCCTTGAGCTAATTTGAGTCGCAATAACGCATATCTGGCACTCATTCACTGCCACAGTGTTTCTCTGTCACTTAACACGTAGCATCTACTCTATTCCAAGGATTATGCCAAGAGAAATTGCATTAGTTTTGCCCTGGCCCTTAAAGCTCCTCTCATCATGGCCTTAAGCATCCCTTACAATGAACTCATGAGGCCAGTATGTTCTCTGGGGTCCTTTTCTCCAACCTCAAGAACCCTGCACCTCGACATGATGTGTTGCTAGATTGCTGGCATTTGAGTTTAAACGGTGTCCCAAAGACTCCATACACTTCAGCACAAACACATGAGAAGTGGTTTTGTTGTACCCTCCTACCCAGCAGCTGTCAGCGTATCAAGTGGAGGCTCTTGCTCAGGGTGCTTTCTCTCCTGAAAGACTTAGCACTGAGGTAACTATCTGACCACAGCATGAGAACCCAGTCATGGGATTCTCTCTCCTGTGCTGTGGATCGGAGTCTCAGTCTTCTCAGCTGAAGACCCTGCCCATTTATAAGGAATGCATAGTGGCTGGTAGAGCAGGCTACCAACTCAATTACAGACATTCCCTTTGACCTTAATGACTGTACTGCTTACTTTGCAAGCATAAGAACACAGGTTTAATCCCATGTAACAAAAAGCATGGCTTGGGGGGATTGCAAGCACTTGTAATGTCAGTGTTGGGGAGTGCATAGAAACAGATGGTTTTCTAATGCTCTCTGACCAGCCAACCGATCCTACTTAGAAAGTTCTAGGTGAATAAGAGACCCTGCCTCAAAAATCAAAGTAAACAACATTGAATTACAAGACACATGTGAAGACATAACATCACACGTAACCACACATATATACATGCAAAAGCATTCACTAAATTTGTGTCTGTTGAAGACTCACTTAACCCTGAGGTTTTCTCTGTGCGTGTGTGTGTGTGTGTGTGTGTGTGTGTGTGTGTGTGTGTGTGTGCGCGCGTGCATGTTTGATAGGGGGCTTTAAAAACAAAGCATTCATGTTTGTTGGAGGTAGATGGTGCTGCCATCTCTCCAGCTTCCTCCCCCTCTTCCACATGTCAGAAGACCCAGATGTGAGTTATTGCTGAATTTTATTGTAGGTGTGAATCATAAGACTCTGAATGAAGATGTCTAAATTTTGTCTTAAAGGATGATGATTTTTCAAGCTCGCTTCCTTCCTTGGAGTCCCTGAAGATATCCACACCATCTGTGTGTGTTCAAGGGCAGAAACTAAGTTCATCTAGGATCCACTTCCTGTCCCCTCATAAAATCAGTTTTTAGATATTAACCTGAATATCTGGATCCACAGTTAAGAACATGTGACCCAGCCAGCCCATCAGCTGCGCCTAGCCTCTTATGGTGGTGGATTCAGGAATGGCTATACGACGTAAGATGATCCAATCATAGGAATTCTCAGGTCTGTGATGGGAACCACTGGGCTCTTTGCTGTGCCTCTGCACACAGTCTGCTGCTATGAGGGAAGCCATCCTGCTGACATAGTAGCTAGAACTGCAGAGAAATGGAACTTCAATATTGCAGACTCAATGATGGTTTTGATCTTCAGGAAAGGACACCTGAAATACACCCTTAGCCTGGACTTTCCTGTTGCGATGGGTTGATAACTTCTCTCTTGTTTACCTTAAAGCCAATCTGCCTTTATGCTTTCACTACTCAGAGTGTATAAAGTCTTCACTGATACACAGATCTCTATTTTCTTCCCCATAAACTCCTTTTTCTTTGTGAGAACTACTGCTTAAAATCAAGCCAGTCACTCCAATTGGTGTGATTGACTTTAACCGATGGCCCATCTGCCTCTTGTTCTTCCGGGGGAACCTCCTACCTGTTTTGTAATCCAGCTTGTCAGAACTTATTGAACACTCCTGGTGTTCTGAGCATAAAGCCAGATGCTCAAAGATGGTCCAATAACAACAAAGATCAAGTCTTCAAGGCGCTTGGAGTAGAATAAAATTGAAGGAGCCCTGAGAGGTTTAAGGAACTGTGCTTTCTCTGCTTCACATTTACTGTGTGATCTTGGTGAATTACCATCCTTCTCTGGGATGTTGCTTCTTATCTGCAACATGATGACAATGGTTGACAACTGTCTACAACCCTCCCCTGCAATAGTGTCATACATCTCAGGATACAGATAATGAAAGCTGATCTGCTGATGAGTCCATTCAAATCATACAACTTCAGGCTCACTTCCGCATCCAATGTCTGCTAAGCATCTACTATGTTCTAGCTGCTACAGACACAGCAGTGAGCAGAACAGAGGGACACTTTTGGAGATTACATTTGTGGTAGGAATATAACGGATAATATCATTCTCATTGTTCCCAGGTCTCAGAAAAATTACTTGCTGATTTATTTGTATGCCCAAAACCAATACAAATAATTGCATTTATTATTGTCATGGTCTTTTACAGATACCCTCTGTTGCAGAATTTTTTTGGCTGTACTGTTTTGGGCTCCTAGCAAGTCTCAGGTGTTCACCTGCCCAGGAGCTATCTCAGATCCGAAAATGGAAAACACACACACACACACACACACACACACACACACACACACACACACATTCATCTTAAAGTTAAAGCCTTGGCTAACTCAATGATTGAGCACTTCTAAACCTTTCTTGGCTACCCCAGGTCCGATCGGGGAAGTGGCCACTGGCCACCCACCTGAATTCTTACATGGCTGGTTGGTTTTATCTCCTCCGCTACTGTGCCCCCTTCTTTCTTCAGTCCTTGAGATTCTCCCTGCATCCTACCTTACAACTCTAAGTGTCCTGCCCCGTGCTCAGCCATTGGTCACTGGCATCTTCATTGATAGATCAAAAACCAATCGGGGAGAAGGACCTTCAGAGTCAGTACATGCAGAATCCTGATTAAATCAAAGTGTCAGAAGCACTCCTCTTCCCATACCACCACAAAACAATTTGTAGCTTTTTTATATAAAGGCTTCCACTGAGACTGAGCCATCTGAAGCCCACCTGCATGTCTCAGTTCTAGTGCTTTAAACAGGTATTTGAGAAGGCTAGGCTGACTCCATGACAGGCTTCAAATTGGCAGGTCAAGAGATGAGGCCTAAATCTCCAGTTTCCAAGAACTGGGCAAGTCCAGGTAAGTCCAGACCTCAGAAGCTGCCCCACCTAAGCCAATGGGTCAGCAGAAGTTTCAGACTTCTTCAGCTACTTCCTCAGCAACAATTCCCAGACCTTCCCAGCAACAGTTTCCAGCCCCCATGCCCCAATAATGTAATGTCCCTAGAGATAGAGTAAGATAAAGATATCCTACCCTGTAATTCTGTAATTCCCTAATGTGTTTTAAATCAGGCCTGCAAGCTCACTTGGTTGTCTCTCTATTCTGGTCATGGGAGACCCTAGCATGCTGGACTTCTGCAGAATAAAACACTCTGTGTTGAGATACTATTTGAGTCTGGGATATCTTTGGGGAATCATGGACCCTTACAATGTCTGTGTGGGTTTTTGAGTCTGAATTCAAGTGCTCTCAGATGGAGCTGTTGTATCCCCCTGGAGCTGGTATTGCAGTTAATTGTGAACCACCAGTCATATATGATGGGAACTGCACTTGGATCACTGCAGAGCCATCTCTCTAGCCATCTGAAGAAGAAGCAGAATCTTGTGATGTACCTTCAGGATGAACATAGGCTACCCAGGGTTTATTCTAATGCCTTTGGCCATGGTCCATAGCCTGCAAGCCACACAGATTAAAGAATCTTTAAACAGAAACACAAGATCTAAAGTGAGAGTTGATTGGCTGAAAAAAAAATCTTGTGCAAGGAGGCTGAAGAGAACCATTCAGGCTTTACCTTTATTTTGCTAAGAACAGTGATTTGGGATTTGCTGACTGAGATCCTATACTCACATTATTGAGGATAACAGGAAATGGCCATGTGCTATATCAGATGTGGCCAGATAGCCACAGGGAAGTGAAGCAGAAGAGACAGAAAGGCAGTCTGCACTTAAAAGCACATTCGAAATAAGCAGCTTTGCTTGAGCAAAGGGTGAGGAAGAAGATCGGAAAGCAGGGGCATGGTGTTTGCATCTGAGGAGCTCTCAGCTGATGTGGGCCCAGGAATGTGAGCAAGTGGCTCAGTGAGAGACCTCAAGGCTACACAAGCAGTTTTTGAGACAGGGTTACCCCCACCCCCACCCTCCACCCTGCCATTGGGATCTGGAACTCACTGGGTCAGCTAGGCTAGCAGCCACCAGGGATCTTTTGTCTCTACCTCCCCAACCCTGGAATTACAAGTGTGAGCATCAGACTTCCTGGGTTCTAAGGATTAACCTCTGGTCCTTAAGTTTGTACAGCAAGCATTTTACTGAGTGAGCTTCCTCCCCAATCATGCAGCAGGCCAGCCTTAGTGGGGTTCCACTCTAAGAAGGATGATGATCAGTGATGGGGCTGCTGCCATTACCCACAGGCTCAAGCTGATAGTGAGTTCTGAAAGACAGCTTTGAGCAGCTGCCAGTAGCCTCCTCCCTCAGCAGAGGTTTCTGGGAGTTTGAAAGGATCTCTGTTACTGCAATGTCCTTGAACTTGAGCAGTAAATTCTCCTCAAAGTTCCCCTGGTACACCTTGCATGTTTCTGTCCTCCAGTGCCCCATGCCCGCTCCTTCTGAGCAGTGGCTATAAATAACACAAAATTCAGCTCTCATCAGGGCAATAGTGGCTGGAGTCCTCTCTGGACACTTTCATGTCCAGTCTCTCCTTATCCCCACATTAACTATGAGCCTGCATCATCAGGGGTACCATCTGATTGTCATTTAACTTCGGCTCTCAAATATCCTGTTCATTACTAGGCTGGGCCCTCCTTAGTGGTCTCAAAGGAGCTTTGAGTTCTGATGAAATTCCAGCCAAGCATCTTCCCAGAAAAATCTATCGCACTGACATATGGGGAATGTATTTTTATCTTACTATCTGAATTCATCTTCATGGATGAATTACAGGCACCTATGGCCCCGTGGCGCTGAGTCAAGGAGACAGTAAGAAGTTTGTATTCCAGCTTCATGAACTCCTTCTAGTTATGGGGAGAGGAAGGGAGAAGGATCTATGGAAGACACGTGTTCATTTATTTATTATTAATATTTATTGAATATTAAGAGCTGAGTACCAAGTGATAGACTCCTAAGACAAACACACTGGTCATTTACCTGACAACTGAGATGATAAACTGCATGAGATATGCACAATGGAACCTGACTCATTGGGAAATAAATGTATTTCCTCTCAGTTCTTATAATAATGTAGGATATGAGAACCTTGGGTTGCTTATCACTAAGCCCATAGACTGAACCCAGGTAGATTTGGTTTGCAAATTCCAACTTTTCAAGACTTTGGCCTACTCTGGGTCTTAAAGATTGATGTTATCTTTCTCCTAAACACAAAGGAGACTGGGATTCCCTCCACCTAAGTTGCATGCAGGACAAGATCTACAGAAAGGCCAATGAAATGTTGGCCTAATATGAAGCCGTAGCATCTTTTCTTGAGACTTTTCATGGCCCACTACTACCCCAGGCAGATTATCTCTCTTATTTTTATTTCCTGTTGTTGAGAGAGAAAGACTCCGGGTGACAGTCCATCACTGTGAGGACAGTCAAGGCAGCAGAAACTTAAAGCAATGAACCTGTTGTATCCACAGTTAATAGCAGAGAACAGTGGATTAGTGCATGTATACTGTTGTGGGTCTCACTCAAGTTTTGGTTTTAGTAAATCAGACGCCTTTTATAAGACTGTCCAGGACAAAACCAGAAAGTGTTCTCTAGATAAGATCCTGGCTACTGTTAGTCAAAGGGTTACAAAGACAAACCCACACAATTATAATTTGGAGGAGCCAAACTAACTCCTATTCTGCCTGGGTGCCCCAAGAAAGGCTTGAGTTTGTATAACAGATGCCCAGCAGGTGCTCAGCCATTTGAGCAAGCAAGTCCTTCATACAAAAGCAGAACTGAGCAGTCAACCTGTTGAATCTTGTGACCCATTACCTTGTAAGGATAGCTGAGGCAGCGAAAGATTTTGCAACAATAAGCTTTCTTTCTTTCCTTCTTTTTTTTTTTTTGATTAGTCAGTCTAGCTGCACCAGGAAGTGGTCTATCTCAGAACAGCTGACAGGGTACATTTAAGACAGGAGCAACTTCCTCACGGCTTATATAAGCAAAACCAGTGATTTTTGTTTTTGTTTTTTGTTTTGTTTTTACAAGCCCAGCACAGTAAATTTATCTTCTAGGCATAATGTCCACCGTGATACTGGCTAACGCTCAAGTCTGTTTACGAATTCTTCTACACTCCAGGATCCTCTGCGCTAAAAACAGCGACACCTAAGTGAATAGGTCTTTGCATTAAACAGAGTAATCCCCCAGAGACAACCCACGGGAAACCCAAGCTGGACAGTCCCTCGCTGATGCTCTGCTCCTGGGAGATCGTGGATGATGTCCTGATGACAGCTAAATCCACCCACCCTGCTGCCTTCTTCTTAGACTTCTCTGGTGTTTGAAGACCCCTGTTGTACACAGTAATATATTCCTGCTCATGCTCAGCTTTTCTCTCAGTACCGTGGTGAATGTAGGGCGCCACACGTGTTAGGCAAGTACTCTACCACTGAGCCCTTTCTGTAATATTAATTTTTATTTTGAGGAAAGTCTTAAGGATATCCTTGAAGTCGTCATTTTTGCCTAGGCTAGCTTTGAACTTGCAATTCTGCCTCAGCCTTCCAAAGAGCTTGTAGTCCCTGAGGACAGTTCTCTTGCTCTTTTAAATTAGACTTTTTGTTCATTTAGGGTTGTTCTCAGTCAACACTTTGATTACTTATTTTTCTGTCATCATGACAAATACATGATTAAAACAAGCTAATGGAAGAAGATTTTGTTCTGGCCACAGTTTAAGAATACAGTACAGAGATGGGGAACAGGACAGCAGGATTGTGAGGTGCTATGACCTCTGTTACTTAGGGATTGACCTCACTGTTTGGAAAGGGAAAGAAGAGATGACAGACAGAGATCCATGAGCTGTGCTCTGTGATGGAGACATGAATGACAGACGGAGATCCGTGAGCTGTGCTCTGTGATGGAGACATGAATGACAGACAGAGATCCGTGAGCTGTGCTCTGTGATGGAGACATGAATGACAGACAGA